>JAYRBW010114657.1:3286-17702 GCA_036023295.1 Invenusta paracnida
ATAGTATGCATGTATGGGGATAGTATGCATGTATGGGGATAGTATGCATGTATGGGGATAGTATGCATGTATGGGGACAGTCTGCATGGCGTGTCTCATGACTATAATGACCTGAATAGTGCATTTAATGATTGCACATAGCTTAATAAAGTGATTAAACTATAACTAAATGTTTATAAAACGATACTTAGATATAATGAAATCAATGTTTGCTTCACATGAAAACTATGTCACTATTGGTTACCAATTTACAAGCTGTTGTATTATTTTATGCAGATTATCATGCTATATAAATCACATTATAAAACAATGTAAAAACAGCTTTACTAATGTTTATAAGTATATATTGTAATATTTTATACATTTCTAGTTAATTTACACTAAAGTAGATATTGAAGTAGGAGGTTAAAGTAGGTATTGTTTGTCAATGACAGAAAGTTCAAATATCAAGTTTCTGAAATATTGTTAAACATCTAACTACTAGAAAAAGTAATATCGTTATTATTTATCATATCCTTAACGACAACAATCGTTACGGTATACCCAGATTACCTACTAGAATTAAACATATTTTCCATTAAATCACTTAAATTTAAAGAAAGTTTCCTTATTTTATTCAAGCAAAATGAAGTCATTCAAACAATTGATGCTATTGAATTTAACAAATTGGTGCGATTCCCGTAGCATAAGGTTGAAATGAAAAAATATAGAGAGCCCAAATGCTACTAAATTGATTTTAGTATTTATATTATACATGTATACATTAACTTTATATTTACATTTATATAACCTATTCATTGGCAAGATAAATTTATTTTGCTAAATTAATCTTGCCTATGAATAGGTTGTTTAACAGCGAAATATAAGGCTTTAATTACTTATTTATTTTTATCGTTCAAAATTTAGTAATATCTATATTTCTTCATTTTAATGTTATTGAGTTTGTACCTAAGTTAATGTCCAAAATAAAAGCAATAATAATACATACCTAGATATATTGTACGGAACAGAAGTAGATTTACTAACTTTATAAAAAGCAAAAATAGTCTGAGATTTTCAAGTTATTTAATACTTGTTCACAGATTGAAAAATATAGTTTCAGACAGCTGCATTTTATATAGTGAGAATTGCCTTACTTGAAAATTATATTTACTAAAAACAAAACAACTCTGTCTGTCGTGAAATATACTTAAGCATGTAATGAATATCTCATGTTTTCTGACTGTCAATTGTACTGACATCTCCTCCTGTTTTCTGATTGGCTATAAGAGAATATTGTACAGTATATAGTTGATAAATTAGTGTTCGACAACTCCAGCATTAATGAAACAGTATACCTACATACCTACTCGTGAATATATAGAACCCAAATCAACCTCGTAAGGGCAACTATATCATTGTATGATATTAAGTTTCTCACGCTCACACATTTATTTTACAATTAACCAAACATGTTCATTTTTGCCATTTAGATAATTTACCTACAGTTCAAATCAAAATTTTAAGAAAGTATATAATATATTTATTTTATATAAGATGTCTTTTGTATACAATGATCTGATAATATGCAAAAGTAAAATGATATTATAATACATCATCTTACGTAAGACATTATTTGAAGTTAAAAAAAATTAAATTAACTTAACAACTGTTTCGTGTCTTTTAGATTCAATTTATTATAAGTTTATTAGCAGTATATATATCTATAAATTGTTTGATAACTTGAAGAGTCATTAGATAACTATTGGGCAACATTAGGCAACATTAAATATTACTTTTATGTCCGAAGAACTAATAATACATTTCCTGCTGTTTTAAAAATTGTGCAAATTGTCTGATTAAAGAGTGAATGTTGAACATACCTCACATAGTGCTAAATTGAGAAATTATTTGACTAAACCGCTTTTCAGCTTTTTGAAATTTAATGAATAGAGCTAGTATATTTATACACAATATCAGGAGCTATGAAAAATTAATTGTATATTATATTTAGTCGCTTGTTTGTTATATACATATATTTTATTCAGGGCATAATCAGTAGAGAATCAATCTTAAGAATAAGAGTATCACATATTTGAATTTGATATGTCAAAAAAGTATGAGGTTACCTAATATATAAATCTTTAAAGCTTTGGCGTTTTGATCTGTTGAACGGCCTAGTCGGTATATTTATTTGCGAAGTAAACAAGTATGTACATTAAAAAAATTTAATTAAAATGAATTTTCAAATTCGAAAATGTTAAAATTGATTTTTTCGTAAAGTTTGAAAACAAAAATTACATATATTAATGTAAAAGTTAAAATACCGTATTTCATCATCATCATCATAAAACACAGGAAGCCTTATACAACATGTGTGTTATGTAATTTGGTATATTTGAATAAGAATCATTTCTGCCAACTACATAATTTGTACATACAAAAGAAAGCATTTCACATATTATAGACAGTATTGTGTTTGAAAGAAGTAGTCATTTTAATACAAAAAAGAATTACTCCACATAGAACTTTGAATGGATTTCGGTTTGTTGACTTTAGCAGACTGCACATGTTTCCCGACAAACCTTCCGTACATGAGGATCCTGACAGTAGCCTTCTGTGAGCAGTTCGTAGCACTCCTCGACCGCATCCCTGCATGGACCTGGAAATCAGAGAGGCCAAATTGAATGAAGATTACCGACAAAATATAACAAATATAATGAAGATTAAGTGCAATAAAGCTTCTAAAGCACAATGCAACATGGGGGCTAGCAGCCGAATGGTTAACGTGCTTGCACGGTAATCACGATCAGGAAACTTGGTACGAGACTGTGTTTAGCTGATGATTCAAATAAGATCGAAACTGCTTCTGTTCTGTCTTTCCTTTTAGTGGAAGTAATTGATAAACTTTCTAATATCAATTAATTAATGCAAGCGCATTGATTAATTCAATATTATTAAATAAATTATATTAGATACATTATTCAATACTCGTTTGCTATATTTCAACGAAAGCAATTCAATATTAACTTTAAAATATAATTAAAAATACTATTCAAGATCAAAAAAAATTTTGTAGGTTACAATTAAACCATTCATTCTAGATATTTAAAGCAATTAAAATCACTTTGGTATTTATGAAGAATAAAGTATCAAATAAAATTCCTAATGTCATATATTTATTATTTTCATTTAAATTTCTTTTCGTACAGGTTATGTGATATATGTATGTATACTTGCTCTACTTTTACGATGGCTAAATAAATAAGCACTTCGTTTGTTTAATCATATTATAAAAGCAACAATACCCCCGCTGGTGCCGAGTCAACATGATATAATTGCGCAAAGGGGCAATCCCACTTGCTTGCATGTTTTAGGCAATTCACAGAGTTATTTTAAAGAATACAAAAAGCAAAATACGAAAAATTTTACCATCATTTATGATTTAAAGTAATGAAGAGAAAGGATCAACTGGTGATCAGTTTGTTTATCAAATACATCTTGGTCTTTACGCAGTATATATATTCAATTTCGAAGCAATTCATTTGAAATCAATTCCTGGCATACTGCTATAATTATTGTATTCTATAAATACAGCACGAGGAGTGATAAGCACGGTGATAAGACGAAGGTCGAAATAGCGTTATCATGCTCTCTTACTACTGCTAGTAATATGTGTCAGTAGTATATGACATTTCTCTCATAGTGAATACTATCGTAAAGATGGCCTTAGGACGAGACATAACAACTAACAATACTTTAGGAATGTTCAGAACATAGATGCCTTTAGTAAGGCGCCTTATTAAAGGCATCTATTGTTCAGAAATACAATTAAATAGTGTGCGCAAAACGACAAACAAAATATGTGCGATTCATAAAAAATATGAACATCCTAGCGGGAAAATGTTTCAGCATTTTCCTTGAGATAATTATAGTAGATGTTATATCAGACTGTTAAACTGTTAAGATGAAGAGTTGTATATACCTAAATGTACATTTAATATCATTTTAACTTACAAGCGAAGTTCTATATGCATCGCTAGATTTCAGTTTTTTTTATAAAAAACCTTTGTTTACTTTCTAAAATTAATTTATAAAGCTTAATTCATTTTTGTCATTAACGTTCACTACTTTGTTCTTTCTGTCTAATATATACCTGCAAACACGTGATATATCATATTTGTATTTATATTATATGCACTTATATGCACATAAGATGAAGGAAGACGTTAGAACTCAGATAACAATATATTCGATCGCGAAACATAAAAACACACTGCAACTTTTTATCAAAGTGCAAAGATAGTAAGCTATGAATAACACTAAGAATGAGGAAAATAATTATAATACAAGATTAAATATATGCATATATGTAATTTTAGAAATTTTAATTAATGTAGCTGACAAAAATATTTAATGTTTTTTAAATATACTTCAATTTTGTATTACATTGATCAATTTGTTTTATTACAATTTTGAAGAATGCATATATTTTTTATTGCAAATTATTTTAAAACATTAACAATTTTAGTGCAAAATATTTAAATAGTTATACTTTTTAAAAAGTAGAACATTCTAAATTGTTCAGTTATGAGTGGTGCAAAGTTTAGCTCATTGTAATACATATAAGTAGCAAAAATAAGTTTTAAATGGATAATAAATACATCATAAAAAGAACAAATACTAATTATTATGAAGTTTTCAAAAGTCTGTTATTAATTTACTGAAGCACCGTCCATGTGTTTGAAATATCGATTAAAGATTACATTTAGATTTTAAGGATCTGAAAAAATATATTTTCTTTTCTTTTCTTTTATGTATGTAGTAGAATAAATAATTTTTCATATAAATTATTGATAAGGTCAGCCGCTATCTAATTATTTTGGTTTTAAAGCAAGACAGAATGAACTGAGATTCAAAATAGTCATACGCTTAATCAGACCGAAGTTAAAATTTTTTTTAAGAATATCTTCTAATTTATTTGTATACTACTCTAAAAGCTACTAGTAGAATAGTGTAAATATGACTGAAAATAAGACAATAATAGGACAAGGATATTATTTAATGATTAAATACCACAGAGGCCGCAAGTTCTGGGACAGTCCGCCTGTACCTCGAGCATTGAACAGACCACTTTGTAGGACTCAGAGCTGAGATCCTCCGCATCGTAACTAACCGGGGACATTATATTCGCTTCTTCCCAGAAAGCTTGCATTGTTACTTCACACTGCTGCATATTTTCGACGCAAGATTCTGCTGTACGAGGCAAAATATTATATAAATTGAATTATAGGATTTACCAAAAAAGATTTAGAGATTATTTGAACAACTTGAATCCACACCTAACGCGTCATTGGACTTCTAAATCGATTCCCTCCTGCAAACATATTATAAACATAAACCTAGTCTGATTATATATTACTAGTATCTTATAGTACGTAACAATTTTTCTTTTCTATTTGTTATTACTATTTTCATTGTAAGCATCGTCTGTATAAACCAGTAGACAGCATCACATTTGGCAAACAGCCATCCACTGAGCCAGCAAAATATAGATTTTTATCGCGCGTAAACTTTCATTTTCAGCTCTAAATTTGACATTTGGCTCCCACTCTGAAAGCACCACTTTCGATATAAATCGCACTTTACGGTTTTTAATAAACTTTCTAGTTGTAATAAAAGTTGTTTAAATTATTCAAAAATATTTTGTTGCATAAAATCAAATTAATAGTAAAAAATATGGGAGCATACAAGTAAATAACAGTAATTTATATCGAGTTCGGAAAATTAGATTAAGAGATGTAAAAAGTGAAACACTTAATTCACATCTACTGCTTTTGGTATTTGAACAATTTTTAAATTTACAGTGACCCAGTATAGCTTTATATACATAGGTGTTAACGTATCTGTGTAAATGGATAGTTATATATTCTAAAAATATATAAATTATTGTCATAATTATTGAGATGTTTATAATATACAAAGAATCATCACAATAAACATGTTTAATAACACAGATTTTAAAAGTGCAAATTATCTCACATATCAATGAACATATCTGACGCAATCTATGACGCAAATGCAATTTAGATGGATTTATCAAATGCATAATAGTACATTTAAACAATTGTGTTATTGAGTTAACTTATATATATATGTAACACAGCTACTGTACAATCATTCATTCGTTCGTTTTCATGATTATGGAGTGGAGCTCTGAAAATTTGAAAGATTAATCAACTTTGCAGCTGATAGCTTTTTGGTTTTTATTTTAATGTTATTATAATGCTGCTAAAGGATAATCACTTTAATATTTAGTCTATTGATTATGAGTACGGCAGCATATTGGTGATTAATCGGAAACTTTAATCAACTTATTCATTTATTTCTGATAAAGATGGAAAATTTTGTTTATGATAGCTTCATATAAACAATATTTAATTAGCGTCTTAATATGGATGATTTTTTTAACAATTTGAATTAAGTTTAACAAATAAATCTTGTCGTAGTAGGAATTTAAATAGATTGTTTTGACTAGATTTTTTTAGTAAATGTTTTAATAAACTCTTTCATTTAATTTTGATGGTCTTTTTAGATCTTTGGCAGTCTTTGGCACTATTAGTAATATTATGCCGTTTAATGTCGAAATAGACCGACCACCATGAGCAATACACTACTATGACATATTCGAGTGAAGATTATTTCATTGCTTTTCCTTGCTTAACATCACTTTTTATCAAGTAAACGGCACACTGAGACTATATACATACATTCAATACATTTACCTATTAGGTTTCTAATCTGTATCATGAATAATATGTTTTATTAATATGATTATGATACTCTTTTTTGAATATAACGCATACCTAATTGTATTAGGGGTGTAGGAACTTTTGAAAGACCGTATATATTCAATTTTTAAAATATATAATATTTACTAAATCGTTTTTACACCACAAATTTTTCCATCGAAAGAACCTGTTTTTATGAGCAATACGTCGCAAATCTATAACCTCTATTTACGACAAATCCAATAGATTTAATCGGCAGCAGTATAACTAATATACATATGTATACAATAAGATCATAACTTACCCGAGATCACAGGCACAAATTCCAGGAGACTGCAAACTACAAGAAGCAATAACATTTCTTTAAACATTATCAACTTTTTTACAGCAAAAACAAAATAAACTGGTGTGTCTGCCACGTTTTAAAACAAAGTATGGAGCTTTTTGGTTTCTATTGATTATTATTCGGTTTTAAGACTTTATCTATATACAATACTCTCATAAGCTATATTGGAAACTTTTTTCTATGAATAATTCTTTTAGATAAGCCCCGGTATTTAGCTAACTGTTAAAAGCAGCTTCACTATAATTACTTATATAGGATAATATCATTTTAGTTTTATCATTTTACCCAGAATTAGAGTTTAGTATAGAAATTACTCGATACGTAATCATCGGAGTAATTAATGATGTTTCTGGTAATTACTGCACTTACTATAAGAGTTGAATGGCAGAAATATGCCTTACGAGAAATGTCTGAAATAGATAAAGTCTAATAAGCTAATTGTATCATTTTACGCTCAATATAAAATTGGTCTAAAATGTGTATAGGTATAACTATAAATACTATACTATAATTTAGAAATCGTTTCAATATATTGCGTTATTGCAGTTCACTTGTATTCTTCATTACATTTTTTCAAATTATTTGAATTTATTTAATTAAATATTCAACTTTAATAAATATAATTGTATTGATAAATGTAATTATATATTGTATATATATATGTACATATATCTTATTGAAGTTTATATGTTATATTTTCATATTTCGTGGATAAATCACGGATAGGGTGTGTCATTAAAAACGCGTTCTTGTATAATTTACTTCTTCGGACTGTTTTCGAGGTTTCAATTTATATGTACATATATAATCAACTACATACATTAATACCCACTGCATAGCGATTCTGTATGTAATTTAATACTACTATTAAGCTACCGGAAAGCTTTTGCAAAATAATATTCTAAAAACTATTAGCAATGAAACAGTTTATGTATAGTAGAACAGTTTTAGATATATTCAGGCAATAAATTATATTTTACAGACAACTTACGTACATGTTAAATTTGTAATAATATATCTATTTATTTGCTCTTAGAATTAATATAATACAAATATTTAATACTTATACTTTTAGTCTACCCATTTACATCAAATTTATTAAAATAAAACGATTTTATATTGACGAAAATTTAAAGCGCGATGTATATGAAATTAATAAGAGTCAAAACTCTATGTTTAATTACTCTATGTATATGCATATTATAGCCACATAATAAATTAGTTGCTATTGAAAATATCCCTATCCCTAAATTAATAATTAGTACTAATCCAAATTTGTTATTTTATTATTGTACCATTTCAATGAGATAGAAATGCAAATATACATACATACATATTTGGCTAAAATAGCAAAATAATATGTTGTATCTTTGTAATTCTCCAATAGTGCTTCCTTGCCATTTTATATTACAGCACTGCTTTAAAGCAAACAATTTAATAAATTTGAGAACCTACTTTGGATAAGATTATTATTCACCGTATTACTTTTCAGTATATCTTTATTAGCATAAATTATGAATAGAAATTAGGAACCCTTCCGAAATGTGGCGTCCTATCTATATATGGCATGGGTAATTATGCTGCATAACTCCTTTCTTACTTACTTAAGAAATAATACCACTTAATACTTAAATTCCACAAATATAAGCTAAGACCGCCATTAAATTTTGCAATAATATTATGCTATTTGTTATTTAACACTACCTATGTGTTTTTTCTATATCTATGTAATCTATGTAATGGTGCAATTGTGTATTAAAAGTCAAAAAAGAAAGTCAAGGATATTAACCATTAATCCTGGACAAATATGATGCTTATTACTTGAATATGAAAAAATTGTTTTTAAGTTTTATTTGTTTAGCTGCGTGGATATTAGGCACATACATATGTAGTTTGTCCAACACTGCTCTACCAATTCTGGTGTAGACTTCTTTTTTTTTTAGGAAACTGAAACTGAAAATGGAAGAATAAAATCAAGCGCATTAGTTGCGTTGAATGAAATAAAATAGGGTGATTGTTATCCATCTTTCCTTGTTTCCATTTATTTCTAAATGATATAAAGAAAAAGTATATGATGAACTACAAAAATAACTGTGCCTATCAACGTAAAATATACGTACACACGAAATAATTTGCATAAAATACTGAATTATGTTTAGTATTTTTTTTTGTTTATCTTGATGTTTATCTATAAGTCTATGATTAAGTCGTCGACATGCTAAATCGGTTTAACTGCAATCGTGTTTTATTTACAAAACGGTCTAACTGATAAAAAGTAGATTTTTATTTATATATATTTTTAGAATGTAATCGAAGGGTACCTAAATGCATATAAATTTATTTAACTTAATTATTTTCATAAAACTGGTTTAACTGATTGTAACTATTTTGGACTAACTGCATACTATTTAAAATCGACCCACTAAACAGTAAGGTTTCGGCAGTTAGACCGTTTTGTAAAAGAACCGATTACAGTTAGACCGATTAAATAGCATGTCGACGACATTTGTTTGTTAATAAATGCAATTTTGTAAATATACTACTTGTAAGTACTATATAATTAATTGTGTATAATAAAACATTAATGTTTGAAATATCTTCAAATAAATACTTAAATGTTTAGATAAATTGCACATATTAAAATTGTTACGAAAAATAATACTGTATGTAGAATAATAGTTAAAGTTAAATATAAATGCAAATTATTGAATTACACACGACGTACATTATGTACCATTCAATTGTGAAAATTCCGCATACTTAATAAAAATTAAATTGTCAGCTGAATTTGATTGGTTCAAAATCTATGACCAATAATTTGATCGTAATTTATGAAAGTTTCTCTTATTTTTAAAAATAAATAATAACATGGATGCTTGATTTGAGTTACTTTGACATATACATAACTGGTCATTTACATGCTGGTCATAACTGCTAAAGGATTTTTAATACTTTGATTTTGTGAAACAGAATTTATGAAAGATATTTCCAGTTGGACTATATATTATTTTTCTTTAAGTTATTAAGTTCGATTCGATATTTTTGGTCATTTATATCAGTAAGTACTTACACAAGTTATTACTTTCATTTCGACAACCTTGATAATAATATGTAGGCACAACTTATCTGTTAGAAAATGATTGTACTAATACCATATTTCCAATTCAACATAAATGATTGGACAAATATTGAAAATACATTTTTTTTTATACCAAGAATCTGAAGTTAAATGATGCATATACTTTAAGTATAGTGCTAAATGTTATTTCGAATACACACTTTCAATGGTAGGTCTTATGCTTATTTTTATAGAATTAAGTTTATCAGTGCTTTATACCTCCTTAAAATGGAGTATTTAGAAATATATAACTATGCACCGCAAGTGTCGTAGTACATAAGGTCATATCATATTCCACAGATGGATTTCCTAATCTAAATATTAGAACTTCCATTAGTCACTCTTAAGATAAAATTTTACAAAACTCTTAATGGCATATTATGTATAATACTAACTGACTATGCCTACCTAAATAATGTAATTATAGGTTCACGTTTTCTATCAGTCTAATCACGATTAACATGGAAGATGTAACAAAATATATAATATATTCTATAATATAATTATTATATTATTATTATTATTATATAATATATACAATATATATAATATTGAAATAATAGGATACCAAATGCATACCTGTATTTCGGCAATATCAAAATATAATTACTGTATATACGGGTATTTTGATCGTCTCGGAAGATAAGATGTACCATATTACTTACTCCAAGTGGCTTTTGCGTAAATATACAGAACTTTTATAAAAATGGCTGGTTAAGGATCAAATATGACATAAAATCGAGAAATCCTTCAGATTGAAATTTGTTGACATCTGGATGTGTAAGTGTATGAATGTCAGACTGTCTACTCTATACTATATACTATATACATACATAACATGTAGTGTAGTGTAGTGTAGTGTAGTGTATAGTGTACTTTTAGGGCAGGTGATCCAAATAGAATTAATGGCCTACATTTATAGATAAAATACATACGGATTATGTTACTTTTCTTTACAAAATGATCGAATGCAGCTTTTAATTTAGACGTATAACTTGTATAATATATATACTCTTTTTCGTGAGATGTAAATGTACAATAATACGACATACAGAGTGTAATTTACATTTAAAGTCGTCTTACATAAATATATTTGAACCTTTTAAGAAACCTAATTCATCTGATCGTCAATTATAAAGATTTACATATATATCCATAGGTATACATATAGGCATAAATAGGACATTAGTTAAGAACTTTATACAAAGAGATGATATGAGCTAATATTTATCATAGGACCACATGGCAACCGAATACGTCATCGTATTCTAGTATACAAATGAAATATAATATAAAACAATAATAAAATAAAGATATCATTCTTTTGCTTCATTGAATTAGAGCATTTAAAAGCGCTTAAAATTAATTAGGCTTATTTATTTAATTTTAAACTAAAACCTCAATTCAGATAGAACTCATTTCTTCCTTGTAACATATAATTAACATAACATAATTTGTCCTTTTGGTCAGGTAATTTGACTGTTGTTATTTTCATATAGATATCATTTCGCTGTGAGATAATTACGGTTCTATGAATGCTAACAGCTTTGTGCGAAATATAGATAAGTAAATAAACAAAAAATATTTCATTTGTGTGACAAAAATCGTATTTTAGCAGAGTTGTAGCTATTAAGATTTAATGAAAAAGATTTACGTTAAATTGTTTAAAATTTTAGGACATATTCCGGCACTTTGTCACATTATTTATTTAAATCCCGCATATAGTGCCGTAATATAAAGCAAATTTGTTTTCAAATTCATAACACCGTTGACAACGAGTGAATAATGATTAGATATTTTAGTATGTGAAAACTGCTATGGGGAGGTAATATGCATAAAGCAATTCGTATACAATTATTCTTGAAGTGTGATTAAAATATATAATACATAGGGCATCATACAATCATATTGTGTTTATTAACATCAAATTTGTTCTATATTGAACGTTTTTGACTAAATTCGATAATATATACACACATATAATGGTTTCCTTGTATAACATAAATGGTATACTTAAAAGCAAAAGACATGTATAATTATTGTCTTCATAATAAGTGTTTCATTTAGCACTGTTTGCAAAATACATAATTTTTAGTAACACAACAAAATAGAATGCCTTAATACATTTATATTTCAGAGAGAGATATAGTTAAGTTTTATTTAATACTTATATGTTGAACGTTGTTGTTACTGTTTTGGAAACATATACACGTCTTCCCCACCAATTGCATAAGCATTAATTCTTTGAAATGCCATGTATTTTAATCAGATTCAATTGATCATAGTAAAATCAAATATGAATTGTCGGCAAATTTTAACATTGTGACATTACAAGTGGCTACAAAATTCAAATATTATTCTATGGTGATTCAAATATGGACATAAGGCAATCAGATACAATCTATAGCAATCAAATATAGATTCAAAATCAACTCATTAAGACATGGAACATGTACAAATAAACTAGCTGGTTTATTTTTTATACATCTGTTTTATAATTTACCAATGGTGAAATAAAAATATTAAATACCACATTTAATGAACTATTTTAAACGATATAAGTAAAGTTAGAGATCATCTTATGAATTTGTTTTCCAACTCTGAGTTCATATTCAACTAATATAATTTACTTTTCAATACTGACTAAAATGTACATATTTTTCTATGTAAATATATATTTCCTACCAATGCTGGCTTAAACTTTATATGCTATATATTTTCCCCTGTTATCATATTTCCTATTAACTTTATATACCATGCCCAAATAAGGAGACATTTGAAAACATTTATACTTTATTGCCTAAATATAACAGAAAATCTTGGCATGGTTAGTGAGGAGGCGAGATCTATAAAGGTTTACATAGATATAATAAAAAGAGAGGGAGGCCGCGGCGGGTAGTTAGTCAATACGAGGCCTCTTGGCAGACGGTTCGATGACTCGAGTAAGAATGAGGGCTCTCTTACGTGCTGGTCTCTCAATAGGGTCGAGCTGATGATTTCCATAAGGTAGAGACGAGTTTATATCCGTCCACGTCCGTTTGCCCTCTAAGATAGATAGGCTTTTCTTTTTATATGTGAGACTGTAGAGCTGGTAGTTGACTGATCCAATTCTACGCTGAACATGGTGAAAAGTTGTCTGTTGTTCTTAGGCCTCCTTAAAGTTTTCATGTGAAATCTCCAGTGTAAATGTGCTTCGTCGCACACCCTTGGCCCGTTTGATTTATCTCGCGTCTTCTGTCAGCATTGAGTAGGCCTTTGGTCGCAGTAGCACCCACTCCCGAAAAGGTTTGCCAGCGGCCTCGTCTTTGATACATCCCAGCATTGCCTTGTTGTTGTTGGAGAAACAGGGATGGTCCTTGGGAAAGTTGGAGCTGTCCAAAATGTTCTCCTGTATTAGACGAGGCATCAGCTGATCATTGATTGAGATGTTGGTGACTTTTAAAAAGAAGGAATCGGTGTCCCCTCCTGCGAACTCTATCTTTCCTCCAAATTCGTCAGCGTATCGGTTGAGAGTGGAGTAATAAAGCTCATACATGGTAAGCTTGCACAAATCCAAGACGGCTTGTCCGATGAAGATGGGGTTATCTAATACTACCTTATCCTTGGCCAAGTTGATACCTGCGAGGGAAGCATTTAATCAGATAGAAGACAGGTACTCGGGTCGTGATGCGTAGGTGGTGAGTGACTCTGCTGAGGTGCAGAGACGGAACTCCTCATGACAATCTCCCTGTCTCTCCACTTTGTGATGCAAGCTGCACCCCCATTCTTCACACCTTTTTCCACTGATCCATCTGTGAAGATCCTCATCTCCACCTCGCCTCTCTCCCGAACTGTCCTTGTCACCACCTGTCTGACTCTCTCCTTCTTTCCCGTCTTATCCACTTCCTCCATCAACACATCGTATATCTCCACTCCGGATTCGGCAATACCACGCCATGGCTCCCTTCTCTTGCGGTTGAACTCCTCCCTTACTCCCTGCTGCATCCTTTCGCATTCTTTCCTCGCCTGTTCCCTCCAGCCTTTGTCTCAGCCAATCTGAGTCTTCCCTCTTTCTCGCAGAGTTCTCGTTTCGGGTCGCACCTCTGTCCTCTTTTAGCCTTCTCGTAGGTCACCATCGCTCTCCTCTTAGCTTCCACTCCAACCGGTGTTACTCTTGTCTCCATGTAGATTGCTTCCACTGGC
>JAYRBW010114668.1:0-17700 GCA_036023295.1 Invenusta paracnida
TGGGAACGTTTGCTATTGCAAAAAGTAAGAATAAATGGAGAGTACGGAGCAGTCGATCCATCTTCATGCAAATCGTTTATCAATAAATAATGTATGCAAATTATAAGGCATAGATGCAAGCCAACTGTGTATTGTGAGCACTGAATATACGGTAAGCTATCTTTATACCAATACAAGTCGATACTTAGTATAGTCTGTGGTACCCACTTGCTTATTTTATTCTTTATTGGTCTGTCTTTATATGACATCCTTTTTAATTTATATGCCTATGCCATTGTTTTCATTGTTTAAGTACTATCCTGCAGTTTGAACTACATATTATAATAATATATGAATGTGCGCATTTGTTAATCCAACATAGTATACCTCGTACGGTTTATATAAAACTCAGCTCTAAATAAATCAATCATATTTGTACATTTAATTATACTTAATCGTAATATTATAATGCATAGTTTTTGCTCATATATAAAAATACGTATAGCGTTTTCATCCATGTTATTACAATTTACTGGTGTAAAATAGAGAATGCTTTCATGTCATTTGATATACACAATTATAAACAAATAAGTTTAATGTATCATAAATAACTTATTTAAACGCAAAAATATATTTTTTGTTACATATTTTAATAGTTTGGATGTTATATGTATTTGTATTAAACCTTTATAACATGTGTTACAAAAATGAAAAATATTTTATGTATAATAGTAAAACTCTTTTTGATTTAAATATTTATTTTTTGTTTATTATTTTTCTGAGGACGGAAAGTCTGCTAAGTCGTCTATATCCAATCTTTACACTTGACTGTGCTGAATTGGCAGTTTTACAGAACGCAATTGGGGAGTAGAGAGGGGGTAGGGGATAATACAGTTTTCCAAAGATAAATATTTTTTCGCTTGAGGCACAAATAGATATATGTGTATCCAATTTTCTTCTGTATAGGTCTCTGGGGGGTAATATCTGGCCTTGGCGGTAGAATCGAACCTTTTTCTGTAGGCTTGGAGGCACATACACTACTCTAATCAAACTTTGACTTGAATGGTCCCATTTTTCCCAGTACTCTTAAAGGACTTTTTCCATGTCCTTTTTAAATGAGAAGCACTCGTATGTTCTTCTTGGGTTTGCGATGGGAAGGAGGGGTGTCTTGGAAAGAACGGTTGATTTGGTTGCTAGCGCTTTTGACTAGAGTTGGGGTGTTGAGATCGTTAATAGTGACTTATTTAGTTGTTTGGTCCACGAATTCGTTTTTTTGAAAATCTACATGACACAAGATGCACTGGAAATAGAGGGATTTGTAAAGGTTGTCTTATAGTTTCTGCATGAGTTCGAGTTGATGGAATCTTCTGTTGAATGTACCAGTCAGCAAGGATTAACTGTTTAGGAATGGCGGACCTAGATAACCTGGTCTTGTTACATGTCTAGCTCACACAACTGTTTCTTTGAGAACCTCCTTCGTGATCCGGAGGCTAGTGGATGCTTTTCAGCTCGTAGAACTTGTCAGTATTGGTGTAAAAAGGCAGGTGAGAGAGATCTCTTGTCCTTTATGACTTCTGGAAGCTTCATAGAAAGTTGTGAGCAGTAACTATGTGAACTGTTCTGTTTCCCTTTAATCCTGTGTTTCACCTCTTGTTGTTGAGCTGGTTGGGGGATCGGGAAGTGCATGGCTATTTTGTAGAACTTGGCATTGAACCGCTTTGTAATCTTACGTAAATTGGAGTACCCACGCTTTTAACTGTTTCTATGGGAATCAGTTTTAACTGGCTTATTAGAATACGCGATATTTTGTTTTGCGGTCTTTCCAAAGTGTCTACTGTATGTGGACAGTCCTGGGGGCAGTAATAATAATGATATATATTTAACCACAAAAAATCTGTACAAGTACAATCAAAGTGGAAGTAGAACATATTATTTGAAAAAAAATGACATTTAAGTTTAGATTTAAAAGTTGCAACCAGTTTAGTAGCACCTTATAGTGCCAGCTGCCACTTTGGCTCTCATTTGACTGATTGCTTACTTCATTTCCGACGTGTTGAACGTCTGGCAGTTCTCCTCCATCACATAGGCAGCTTGGAATTTCTTTTGGGTTTCTCTGGGTTTGCGTTTCTATTTTCTTTCGTCAGAAGGATGTTGCTGATTTTGTTGTTGTTGTTGTTGTTGTTGTTGTTGTTGTTGTTGTTGTAGTGGTCTTGAGCCACAGGAACTAAAGAGTTCGCTGAGATAGCTGTAACGCTCCCTATAATTTGTGAATAAAACCGACAAGGGCGGGTTAGCTTCTCCAAAAATTTCCATTTTTGCCTTGGATGTTCTTGGCAGTCGAGGAACCAGTGTTCCAGAGTGTGAGGGATGTCTGGACATTGTGGACACATTGGGCTTGTAGATGGGTCAATGATATGTTTATAGGCTCTAAGCTTTAGGCAGTGGCCACTTCGCAATCTGGCCAAGAGCGTCTGTTCTCCTCTGCTCAGCTGATCATGGTCTCCTTTAATGGAGCTATAGATCTAGATACAATGGGGATGGGTGGTAGGCGGGTCTTTGATGATCCTATCTATATAGACCTTAGCGCTCTTGAGACCGATAGGTTGGATAATGTCATTGCTGATGGTCGCTTCTTTAGCTAGCTTGTCTGCCAGCTCGTTTCCAAGTATGTTTGTGTCCTGGCATCCATTGGAGTATTATATTGTGCCTGAGGTATCCTGTCTTTCGTTTAATTACTTGCCTGATTGGGTTGTTATTTTTGAGAGCAGTGAGAAGGCTTGGCTGTCTTAGCAGATTACTAAGCAGATTGGTGTGCGTGCCATCGAAATGCGGGGATGCTGTGATGAGGTAGATGGCGAGGTCCATTGCCAGCCTTTTCTCACAGAATGAGCTAGCAACGACGCTGCCTCTAGCTGTGGTAGTTTCCAAGATAGTTTGACGGGTCCCCTCTTGTTGCAACTACAGCTGCTCCACCATGGCTCGTCCCTCCTGCAGCGGATCCCTCTGTACACAGGATGAAATCAGTGTTCAGAATAGCGATGGTCTTGAGAACGATGGCTGACATATGTTCCGTAGATTTTTCTGCTTTGACGATATCTCCGCAGGTTGTGTTAATGATGGTGTTGTTACGAGATGGATCCAAGGGGCATTGAGAACTGAGTCAAGAGGTTTTCGAAGGCCTAGATCTGGGAGGATGTCATCTTTAGTTAAGTTTCTGAGACTGTTGCGTTTAAGCCTGTGTGGGGCAGATCTTTCAAAGATAATCCTTAGTGGGTGGTCTGCTGCTAGCCTGAGGACTTTTTCTTTAGCTTTGTAGCACAGCCGACGGCTGATGGTTTTGTAAGAGGGACATTTAGTCTCTAACCTGAGGGCTTCAGTGGGTGTAGTTCGGAACTGACCGGAGATTTTCCTCAGAGCATTATTCTGCACCCTTTCGAGAGCTGAAAATGTTGAAAAGCGACAGCCAGGGGTGCCAAGCTGGGGCGGCATATTCCAAGATACTCCTGACTAAGGCTTTGTACACCACCATCAGTTGGTTATGCCTCCAGCCCCATTTATAGTTACCGATGATGGAAACGATGTTAGTTCTCTTGTTTGCTTTGACACAGACGGTTTCCACTTGCTTATTGAAAGCGAGCGTTCTGTCGAGAATAACACCTAAAACTCAGGGTGTTGGATTGAAGGGGGTGCTGATGTTGTTGATGGATAGTGTTGGAACATAGGGCACCAGTCGGAGATGTTGTCCAGTGCTTTTTGGAGTTTGTCTTTGGCCACATTGATCGAGCATTGCGTAGCCCATACTGAGATGTCATCAGCATACTGTACAGATGTTGTTGATGGCCGCGTAGTCCGGTATGAACGTATTTGCTTTGGCTTTGTCCCCGATAAGGGATTTTCCGTTATGGATGAGGGCTTTGTTCCTGGGGGATTAATTAATCTAATTCTTTAATTAGAACAAAATATAAAATCAGTTTAAACTTTCCATTGATAAAATTTTTTTATTATATATATACAATAGAACTTTGAATTTTGAAAGCATTAATAAAGACTTACACTTGGAAATGTCATTAAAATGATATATATTTCTATATTTTACATAGATTCAATTACATCTAGATATGGAAAGAGTTTACTTTCATAATTTACATATTTGTTGAAGCCTCTTTATATATTTAAATTTGATACACATATGTATATGTTTCAATACGCATGTGTAAATAATATATTATACTGATACGGGTATACATTATATTTATTTATTATTTTCTATTCATTCATTAATATAGATAAGAAAGTTCAGTAATAGTTGCTTAATTTACAAATATTTAGGTTATTTTGCAAGCTATTATAAGACGACTTTCACTGTACCAAATATTTTTAATTTGAAAATCTTGATAAAATATCGAATAAAGATTGTAGGCACATTTTTGTTTGAAAGTTTATGTAATTCTGTTAATAATCCAGTAAAATCTAATTTTTCATATACAAGTAATTAACAACAGCTTGTTTAATTATATTTATTGCTATTTATCGAAATTTTGCAAGATCAAACGCTGAACAAGTGGCAATTTTTGCTGCCTTTATTTTCTAGCAGTATATCTGGATAGCCTATATGTAAACCGAATATTTTGCTGATTCAATTTTCTGAAATTTGAAATAAGGAACTTGTACCTGAGTTTATACTGTATGTTTAAAAAATCGAAAACAAAGATAATAAGAGCAAGCATTTCTGTGAACATCTTATCGTGTATAGTTCTTCGCTTTGCGTTATTTCTACAATTTTGTATTACCAGAGATATGTCTCTCTGTCTGATTGTCAGCCTTCACTCCAACTCGCCTTTGGACGCCAAAGTGAAGGGAGCGATGGTGACAGATATGTTGAATCTCTCTGGTTACCAACTCCCGGACCTTTCGAACGGCCTGTCCAGGCAGCATAGTCATCACTCACCACCGGATAGTGGACGCCGAGGTAGCAAGGGGGCGGCTAGCAATTCCGGTTCTGACCTCATTTCCGACCGCCGCTACTGGGACCCGGTCCAGACGATGGAGGAGCGTGAGAAGCACATCGCCTACCTTACGAGTACATCAGCGGCGTGCAGGGGCGACCAGGTTGACAAAACAATTCTGGACCGACTCACTCCTTCGGATCTGCGTCAGTTGGTGGACCTTCTAGATGAGGAGAAGCGAGCGGGTGGGTTTGAGCGGATCTTCCCGACAGCTGAGGCTGCCATCTATCTCCCCTACTTCGAGCAGAATAAGTATTTCAACCTCCTCCTCACAGCCTACATTCAACGCTACGAACGGAATACTAGCAAGGGTGAGATAACATACTGAGATCGTTTAGATAATAATTCACTTCACTAAGTCTCGCTAAGTATAGTATTAGTATACTACATAATATTATGCATGACTTTTTGCAATTATTAATTTAATGTAAGAAATAATACATACACTACTGTAGTTATGGATATAAATCAGTTTTATTCCTGCAATACAGAATCTAACGAAAGCTTTATATAATTATGTAGAATAGAACGAATTTATTTCAAATGGCTCTATCATATGATCCAAGCCACTGATGACCTACTATACTTGCAATCTTGGAATTGTCTGAGGCATCATGCGATATCATGACCATTGTGGACGTTTTAGCATATCGTCGGTAGGAACGAAGTTAACTTAAGGTTAAATATCAGCTGTTTTTAAAATTCTTTTGTTTGACCTTGGATTACCTTATTGCTGTGTCACTAATTTTTAATAATTATTGAAATGCAGCATTTTTCAATTTAGCTAAAAATCATCGATTTACATAAAAGTGAAAGTATGAATTATTGTACATACAAATTGTAATAAAACATTTTGAATAAAATAAATGTTAAAACGTATCAGAATAAATGTTCAAGCCTAAATTTGAAGTTTATTGCAGATGTCAGACAAATAAATTTAAAAATGAATTTTATTTAATTACTTCGATACAATAAATTAATTGAATTAATTTTGTGATAAAATTCACATATGATAACTAGTCATATTTATTTGAAACAAATAAAGTCTGAAACTCTTCCTATTCTTTAAGATAGAAAATCCGTCATAAAAATGCAATAATTGATTCCAGCTACCAAATGGTGATGTCTATCATATTTTGTCGGAATCTAGACATGCATTGCTTTCTAACGATGGATCAAACTCTTCCTCCATATTTTGGCAACACTTTGTTTGGCTCCTGGCCCGCACAGACTTAAAGCTTTAAGATTTCTTTCGCTATTGCATATTTCCAATTTTATAATGTGCTTGTTGTAGATAACTAGATAATCATAATAAATATCAATAGGTATTTAAATTTAAATTATTTGTATTTATATCAATAAGCACCTATTAAACCATATATGTATATTAACTGCTTAAACTATAAAAATATATATTTAAAATTATACATTAATATTTGACGACATTTATTACAAGCAGCAATATTTCTATTAACTTCATGCATACAGCATAAATAATATTCATTTATTTATAAAATCCTGAAATAGTACAACAAATATTCTTTCATATTTCATCGTAAAATGATATTAATTTCCAAAGGACTTATATTTTTTCTAAGTAGTATGAGTTATACGCAATTTTGTAGAGTTTAGTTTAAACGCTTGAATATTGAAATTAAATATTTTTATCAAAATAAAACCTACAAATATCATTCCGACTTCCGTATCCAAATTGTTCACTTTGCTTCGAAATAGTTACATTTTAATTTAATATAATATAATTTTCTGTCTAATATAGTTTTATTTTCACTTAAATAAATCTGCGCTTTTATTTCGTTACATATTGATAGGTACGACTGTTGTACGGCATTTATTGATACAATTCCATTGATTATTCTAAAAAGATCAATTTTATACAGAAATGTATTTTTCGATAAAACGTCAATATCAATCAACTTAGCTGACGAAAATAAAAATAATTAAAATTAAAATTAAACGATGCAGTTGCATGATCAAGCCAAGAACAAGAGCGTCAGCAATTAGCTTGAGAGATGCTAACAGCTCTAGTCATTAATGCTAAGGAGCTGTGGGCCCCTTTTTGACCGCTAATAAATCAGGCTAGAATGCAATAAAAAGCATATTTTTGGTATCAGCGTAATCACCAAGAACAAAATGCACCTAAGCTGATGAACTTTTGAAAAGGTTAGATAGATACTTTTTTAAAAGGGACTAATTTCGATGAAAAATGGTTTCTTCTTATCTTATTTTCTTCTTTTTATCTAAGCAAAAACGAACGCGTCGCAAAAATGAAAGCCAAGAAATGAGCTCCTTAAAAGAAAAAAAAACGTTGAAATGATATTGATGATATATGAAGTACAGCTATTAATAAAATGGATATAAAGGACGCCAAGATTAAAAAAACAAAAGGATAAAATTATGATGATGATACAGCCATCTAAGAAATTGATATAAACATGGCGCCAAGATATAATTGAAACAATACACTCTGTTTAAAATGCATAAATGTATTGATCAATATGAAATTTAAGCATACATTTAAACTGTAAAATTCATAAAAATATGATGATATATTCTTTGCAATGGCTGTAGGTACTATGTATCATCATTAATTAATAACAGACTTTTTGCTTTTTAAATATGCTCTTTTTATATCAGTTTCTTTAACGGCTGTAAAAGAAGCGGAATTGTTACATGAAAAATTTGTATGAGTTGTTTGAAGATAATTTGTATATGAAAGTAAATATTTATTAATAATAAATATACCTACTAAACCAAAACTTTTGGAATATTTTATTTTAAAAAGCTACTGAAACCTATATTTTTTATTAAGCGTTATATATTACATGGTAATGCTGTAGAAAAAATAAAAAGGGATTATTTGTGTCAAAAATACCTTTCAAATACCATTCGTTAATTAAATTATGTGATATTGGAGACAATAAAAGGAAAATTTATTGTGATTTATTTTTATTAAAAATACTAAAATTCAACCCTCATAATAAATCTGCATTTCATTGTTAATAGAAAATAGCACACTAAAAGTTAATCACACTGCATTTCATAAAAAGTTAAACACATTAAAAGATAATTACATTTAGAAGTTATATGAATCGTCTTTAGTGTCACTGTAGTTAGTTTTTAAGCCCAATTGATTCATAGTCTTCTTTTTTCTTCTCAATTCCGGTTAAATCATCCTTAGAGTCACTGTTACTCTTCTTAATTCCAATTGTATCAACTTTAATGTCACTGTCACTCTTCTTAATTCCAATTGGATCAACTTTACTGTCACTGTCACTCTTTTTTATTCCAATTGGATCAACTTTAATGTCACTGTCACTCTTAATTCCAATTGGATCAGCTTTACTGTCACTGTCACTCTTTTTTATTCCAATTGGATCAACTTTAATGTCACTGTCACTCTTCTTAATTCCAATTGGATCAACTTTACTGTCACTGTCACTCTTCTTAATTCCAATTGAATCAGCTATGATGTCTCTGTCTCTCTTCCTAAATGCATCTGAATCAACTTTAATATCCCTTTCGTTTTGCTCAATTCTGGTTGGATCATCCTTAGAGTCACTGTCACTCTTCTTATCTTCACTTACATCGTTCATTTTGTAATCCTTTAGACCCTTTATCCTTGATTTGTGTTCACTGGTCATTTTCGTTTTAATATTTGTATCTTCGTGTAAATTTACCGAAGAATGTTTATCCATCAGATCATAACTTCTTGAATAAATAATCCACACCAAAAATAAAAAACATATTGCTATTGTAATTCTGATTGCTTTATTCATACCACTTTCGGAAAACACTTATTATCAAATCGAAATTGATTAGAACGGTGAAATTGACCACTTGTACTGCAATATAGAAGAGGGTATTTTGAGTGGTTGTTATTTATTAGTCTTGAAAAATAGTAACATATAGGCAGTTTCGATTTTGATAGTTTAGTTATTGCTCATAGAAGGGTAATTTCAGCAGAATTTACACAAATGTAATTGAACTGTGTGAATTACAATATAATGAACCAGCTCACCCAGACGAATCGGTTACTAGGTACGTGTCAGATAGTCTCAGTGCATAGACACCTGCCAATTTGTGCTACAATACTTGCCAGGATCTTGTGTGAAGCAGTCGTGACCAATGAACCGTGACAATCTTCTACTTTCTATATAATAGAGAGTGCTAAATGCTGTTACTATGTTCATTGGATTATTTTAATTAAGTAAAGTATATATATTGTATGCATTTAAGTTTCATAAAAGTATCTACCTTTTCTCATTTAAGGATTCTATTTCGTTTTTTGTATTTTGTATTTATAAGTTACATGGTGATATTATTTATAACTTTGATGAGCAGGGGCAAATGTCTTATTTAAATAAATATATGTCTTTATTAATATAATTATTGTATCAAAATTCGTTTGCCTATTTTTGTTACTTTTCTTTTTCATTTGTATAAATCACATTTAAGAATACAATATATTTTAGTAAAAATCTTTAGTATAATGCGTATAACTGTCGTTATTAAAAATTAATTCTTATATCGTTTAACTTAGCCAATATTTAAAATTTTAATAGTCTCTTTCTTTATAGTTACGATTAAATCGACATTTTATTTTTTATTTTATGAATTTTAAATCACCACATTTCAGAGTAATTTTCTGTTATTTGCCACCTCGATAGTTTATAGTTTATTAGTTTTAAAATCCACTTGATTAATAGAATTTACAGTTATTGATTAAATTATTATCTTCAAGTAATGTACTTGTTCATGAATGACATATAATATATGTGTGTCTAATATACTCGTGCGATGCAGGTATTGAAATGGTGCAGAAGTTGTGCCAGAAAAAGCTGCACCTCGACACAGGGTCCAGTCAGATCCACCGATCCACAGGGCCACAGCACAACTATGCAGCAGGGCCGTCGGGCGATTCAAGGACCTCCCGCTAGATATACCTAGAGATTAGTACATCACAACAATTTTAAAAATACTAGCTATAAACCTCTAAGCTCAGTGAGTATGCCACCATGTTTTGTAAATATACTATAGGTGCCGAAAAGAATGACAACATTTTTATCCATAAAATACTATTGACAATGGCCCAGTTGAAATGTAGACATTATCAAGACTTTAAGTAAACATTAGGCATCTTCGTTGCATGTTAAGGATGCTTGATGGTGCGAGGATGATTGATTTTATTTCGTTGAATTTAATGCAATGTTGAAGCAAACTTGCAGGAAATACATTCGAGTAGGATAGACTTTTTCAGTTAAAGAGTTTTATAATATATATTGTAGGACTCCCTTTTTGCTCGAGGGCATTTGGATTATTAATTATAGGCGGAAGGTAATAAATATATAGTCTGTGTTCTTGGGTTATTAAAATAACTCTGAAATTATTTCATTTCATCTTAATCAATTATTTATTAGATATAATGTTATGATTAATACTGTTATGCGTTTATATAGGTTATTGTGAGTAGTAATAACTTGCTTTAGAGTAGAAATAGACATGTATGTATGTAGAAAAAATGTTTAGGACCACTGTTTATAATTGAAAATACAAGTTAAATAGTAACTATAAGTAAATTGATTGTTATTATTTCTCAGCATTTTGCTGTCCATTATTATTGTTTAGTTTTAGCTCTGTTGTTCAAGAAATTGTACGAACAATTTTCCTTTATTTACAATAAAAAAAATTGTTTTTGATTTTAAATATTTGTTTGTTTAAAAAACTTGTACCCCTTTTAAATATTGTATTTAACTGATAGAATTATTATAATCTTCACAAGACTATTATTAAAGCTATCCGAGAGGCTAAGCTCTGCATAGCGGGTCTGACTACACATAAAGCTGATATGTTATCTATAATTAGGTTTAACTTTCTAATAAACAATTATTTCATGGTATATTAATTCAATTGGAAACACTTGTTGTAAATATGTGTGCATAATTGTCAATTCATTATGTTTTACGGAATTTAATTTAATGTACGAGTATACAATCGAATATTTTGCGAATCAAGTTTTTGCAATAAGATAATCAAATAATTGGTGAATTTATACTATATTGAGTCTTTATTTGTTATTAAATAAGATAAAAAAATGTATGCTACTGAATTTATTGAATTATGTTTAAAATTTATTACTTAAAAAATTTGTCTTCAAAACGAATAAGGACCTTTATTTTACATTTGCAGATATTGTATACTTTGATTAGATGGTAATTGAATAGATGAGAATAGATGGTAATATATCATGAAATTAACTGGTATTCCCAAAGCATTAATATTTGATCTTTGTCAAAGTACACGATTCGTCTATATAATGAACACTATAATCATTAATCACGGAAATAGTAGAGCTGAAATTATCATTAAAATATCATACTATGCCTAAGCAAGAAAAAATATAAAATAAAACGAAACCACTGAAAACTAAGAAAAGGAATATATATATATGTACAATATATAGATAATAAACTTTGTTCTTTAGGAGGCACTTAATGTACCACATAAAAACATGGTTAATGATCTATTAATTTTAAGAGTTATATCATTTTTTTAGAACGGTGAATACTGACTGATAACTTACTTGATTCTACCATTCCAACGAACGACGCAATAAACTCTATTACATAACATGTCGTTACGTATTTGTATACACTAATAAATAATTGTTATCTTGTATATTTTTCATGTAATTGGTTACAGTTTTTTTGCGCTATTTTTTTCTTTCCAGTGTCACAGAAATTCTTTCTTCGATTAAGCTGAAAATTAATTTTGAAGTATCTGGCTGTGAAATAATATTTACATAAGATATTTACCTAGGGATATTTGTAAACTATATTGAATTTTAATGATGAATGTATTGCCGTATTATTGCTTTGTTATTCTAGTATTTAGTAATATCATTTGTTTTTAATGATTAACGTATACCTACTATATCTTTTATCTTGAAACATTCATCTAAAATGCTATTACCTGAAATACCTGTGTTCATATATGCAGACATTCATATCAAGTAAATGAGGTTATATAATTATCGTTTTATATAATACTTGTATGCATCATATTGATGAATCGAAAATCTTCTTCACATACAATATTCAACAGATAAAAAATGCACAACACTTCATTTTGTGTGAAAATGTAATTTTGTATATTATATTTGTCTATATGTGTCTGATTTGTCAATAGATACAATTGGCTTTTTTACTCATATTATAATATTTATGCATAAATAAAAACATGGATTTTAAAGTGCATTGCTAAGTATGATATAAATGCGCAAGTTTCTCTTCAATTTCGTCGTAATTAAATCGATATGCAATTAACCATTCTTCGTGTAAGCTGCTATCCGAATTTTTACCGAGCTTGCGTGGTTGGTTGATAAAGTTTCCCGTTAGGGATTACCTATGCTCAGCTAGATTCGACAGATTAAACCGGTGTTGTCTCTTTCTGCATTGGAAGAAAATACTAATTTGTCTAATAATTACAGCTTAACATTACATAACATGTAATCAATGACGGCTCTAGGTATACTGGCTAGACAATATTGTAAAAACGAGTACATTTTTTATATTTTTCTGCTAACATATTGTTCAAATCTTCTGAAATATTATTTACTGTGAGCTTTTACAAGTGACTTACAAGAAACAAACCAACATTTTACTAAATACGTACTTTGCAGTTATATTATGTTATATATCAGAATTTTAAGAGCACATGTTTAATATTGTATTATTTCCTGCTATCTTTGGCATTTTGTATTAAAAGACATGCTATATTGTTTTATAATAGAAGGTTTGGTGTGGTCAACCTTACAATAGCTTGAGTATACGGTGATGATTTCTGTTACAAGTCTTCCTGTATATAAAATATGAAAGAAGTCTTCATCACTGTTGTATTGTTTGTTAATCTCTTTCCTTTCTGCCGGACAGGCTTCTTTCTTTCCCTATAGGTTTCATGCCTATAAAGTTCAGTTAATTTTCAGCGTTTTTGGTGTTTCTATGCTTGGAAATGCGAATCTTCAGTGCTTAGTTAATAATGTGCATCGTTATTTTAATGTGTAAATGATTTTGTGTTAACAACTTTGTATATTTTTCTCGGTCAATTTTTACACGCATATCACGTATTAATACATATAATATAATAGGGCGATCTTTGTGTTCGTACTACCCAATGACTTGCTTTATTATCCGAGATGTTTATGGCAAATTTAATAAGTCATAATATTTGTACGCTATCATATCATGATTGAGATGTTAGTTTTTTTTTCTTCAGAATTGACACACTTCCATAAATATTTCACGTAGAAAGAAGACCAGTTAAACTATATTTACAAAAAGCTAATATATTTGAATTATTATCTTCATACTAAATTTACTTTCTGTGTTTTTGATTGTAGAATATGGAACAAACGCAATACATTTTGTCACATTTTATAATTTAATTTACTTATTTTTATAGATAGAAATATTTATCTACTTCTATAGTTATAAAATACTGACTACATTTTTAAATTGCGCAGTGATAAGTTTATATCCTGTATATGTTTTTACTTCGAATTAACGAATCAGTTATATATATCAATTGTATAATCCATATACTTACTGACTATATACATATACATACAACTATTTGAAAAAGACCTTGCTTTTTCAAAAAGACTTTCAAAAGACTTTGCTTTAAGAAAAAGGATTTTTGCTTTATGAAAGTTTAAGTATGATATATATACTAAAGGATAGATTCTTATAGCGGCTTGCTTGAAATTTATGATTCCTCTGAAGAACAATTAACTTCGTATTTTTCTTCTGGTAACTACAAATTTTGTTGATACAGTATTTTGTTTTGATTACAATCAACGCTATCTATATATACATATATATATATTTCCTGCAAAAGTCATTATTACACCGAACAGTAAAACATTCTTTGTGTGTTGACTGTTAGTGTATATATATCAGCTAAACATTTCAAGTTTTTTTAAGCACTAACTAAACAATATTTTAGACAATATTGGTTATTTATCTATATTTTTGTATTTATTTAATTTTTTGAATCCTACATTTGTACACAATTGCAATGTGTCGAAGCAACATAATTGTTAATTATACGACATATATTCTTACAGGTTATTTTGTTTTTAACTGCTTGCTTTAAAGAAGGAAACACTAAAAATATTATCCAAATCTTGATAATCTAGATTTTTATTCGATTTATTTTCAACTATACATTGCATGTATACTATATGTACATGTACCTAAGCTATAAGAATCCATATATTGCGTCAATTTCAATATACACATAGATTTTTAAAGGTTTAACGTATTGCAGCCTGCTTGCTCATCTTCTAATTTACAAGCCAGTTTGCATGGAGTGTTTACGGCTAAATTCAAGATATATTAATTAATATATTACAAATTAGTATTGTAAATTATTTAGTAGTAAAACTTTTATTACTTGTTATAAATATATAGTTTTTTTATAGTATATAGTTTTTAGATTGCCTTGCTAAATTTAAAAAGGCAAGTTATAATTAGGAATTTATTTTCGCATCTTCTCATCAGTAGGTTATAGACGATAATGAAGTCAAATTTAATAAGTCATAATAATCAAATAAGTTCAATCAAAATTAGTACGATTACGCTATAAAACAAATAAATACGGATAAATGTTAATGTGTAGAACAAAATAATAGGATTATTAATACATTTAAATATATCTAAAATTGAACGGGGTGAGGCGGTGCGGGTATTAAAATTCTTAGTTAATCGCCCCTTTCCTCACACTTTCCAATGTGTACTTTTAGTTTTTAAAACTGTATTTGTATTGTAATCCTACTAATCTGTTCTACATTTAATCACTTCCCTTACTCGCTCTTACGCATTTGTCCGCGTCATTTATTATATTATTGTCAGTAATCAGGCGATGAAAAGAAGCGAAAAGATATTCTTTATCATAACTTTCCATCTAAAATATCATTTGTGCCATTTCTTAATGTTGAAAATTATGTTTCTTAAAAACGTAATCCTTTACGATATTTTCATGAACATATTATACCGAATATTTAAATCACAAAGTCTAACATTTTACACACTAATTTCTCTTGATTTTATTTAAAATTTGTGTAAAAATTAATTTGACACTGGAAATTTAATACGAAATTTTGCACAAGCCTTAGTCATCGAAACCGAATTTATAATACGTATTAGAAATTTTGCATAATAAAATAGATATTAGATTAATTAAATTTGATGATGTATAAATTTAATATATACTGCAGACAATGTCATAGAAAATGAAATTTTATACATTAAAAGGTATACATTAAGTTGTTAAAATTTACTAAACAATTATAAGGTATCCTGCAGGATTTTGATATTTAGTCAGATTTACACATAGTTTATATCAACCCAATATTTCAAGATGTTTTTGACGTCATTGTTATAGGTTATACTTATTATACCTACACAATTTTTATTGGAAATTATCGGACTAATATCGAAATAATTTTTAATTTTAACACTGACAACATAATACTAATATTAACACTCACCAAATATTATAAACACAAAATTTAAATATTATTTTACGCCAATAATTATACTAATAATTGCGTAACAGAAAAGCGTCTTAAATGAACAGTTTGCATAAATAAATTGTCACAATATTGTGCTTACTTCATATTAGTTAATTTTTTCATTTTGACCACTTCATCATGTCTAGATGTTTTAACTTATTGAAATATGCTTGCCTGATTCACATGTTCAATTTAATTCACGCAAATGTTTTTAATTATTAAATTATAATTTTAAACACGGACTTTTTTAACAGTTGCGCCCTTCCAATTAAGAAATATTGACCCACGTTTGCAAAATCTTGGTGGCGCGCATGATGCTACTATCTTATTTAGTGAAATAAGTTTGTACTCATTCTAACATTATTAAATCACCAAGTGCCTTCTTTCAGACAAACTAAATATATTGCTTTTCTAGCACTTACATTTATCAAGCAATAACAAAAATAATAAACAATATTTTACTAATATTCTTACTGGGGAAGCGCATAATGCTTACAATGTAACCACCTTATATTGATTAAACGTTATCCATTGTTTAGCCGGCAGGCTGAGATACATATAATAGAGTGGATTGTCTATCTGATGTTTGTCTATTATACTCGTATAAATGTGTATTTTGGTATCATATTCTTTAATATCGCTGATATTTTTCGTAAGGTTAAATTTATTCTTTTAAACTAAGCGCTAATTTAAATTAATTCTATAGTACTATAAATATTGTTAAATTAACACTCAGTCGTCTTAAATTTTCTGCACTGAAGAAAATAACTACCAAAATTATTCCAGCCATTTTCTAACTGTAAGAATAAATTGTGAAATAATTAAGATATATATTTACTTATATGTTTATCATATTTTTGCATTTGGTATTTAGTTTAATTTTATGAATGTAACAATGGAAGATTAAATTAATAACAAAGTATAATTTATACAAAACTCAAAATTCCTTTTTTAATATAAAGCTTGTTTTATTGGCTACTTCATGATAACAACACAAACATTCCTATAATAATATGTAGTTTCTGTAAAGTATTATATATATTTTTTAAGTATATACCTAACACATGGAATTTTCTTATTACTGATCATAATTTCACTCTACAAGTAAAAATGTATTAATGTTATTGAAAATAATATGTTTGTCATGTGGAATAGAATAAATTCATAATAATAATGGATGCACAAAATAAATATGTTAACTATATAAATACTAACTAATAATATACATGGTGTATATGATGCTAATTATATCAACTCTATATCAATGTTAAACAAAAATACAAATGATATATATATATAAGTTTCTAATTATGAAGCAGTTTTTATGTGCCATTTGATTTTATATGAGGTAACGTACAATATATAGTAATTGTTATTAAGATGAACTTCAATTAATAGAGTGTAAAATTTCTACTAATTAAACTTAGCGTATATATAGGTAGTAGAAATATAATAAATAGCCTAGTTTAGATACATTTAGATATAATTGTATAATATAAATGGTATCAATTTAATGGTGATTAAACAACACAAGCTGTAAAAAATATAACACATATAACTGAATAACTGGAAATAAAATGTTTGCAAGTTTAGTGTTAATGCCGACGAACAACTGGCAAGAGTTTTCTATATTCATGACGTCATAAATCCATGACGCCAATAAATATTCTTTGAAAACTGACTCTTAAATTTTCTGATTATTAAGTAATTGACAAATATGACGCCAACATGATACCAAAAAATATATTAAGGGGTCATGTTACCGTCATACTTTTACTGTGTAGGTATTTGATTAAGGCTTGGTAGATATGAATGAGATCACTTTTGAATAAGTAACGACTTTATTATATATGTACATTATATGTAGTTATACTTCAAATTTTTATTTTATTATTTATCATTGAAAAGTAATATATAGGCAGTTATTAATACTTTTATTAACAATTTGATTTCGCTTTTAAATTTTACATAAGAACATTATTATGATTACCTTTTTTATATCTTATGTGGAGAATCGCGCGGTTTAGAGCCTTCTAATGTGGAGTCCGACTCTTATGTGGAACTCTTATGTGAAGCTCGACATAAGAGTCACAGAAACTTCTTAGAGCACAATAAATGATAACG
>JAYRBW010114679.1:0-17700 GCA_036023295.1 Invenusta paracnida
TTGATATGATGTTCAGTGGGGTCCAATGAACCAGTCAAAGCAAAAAAACCTTCTGAAGCAATTTGTTCTAGGTATTTTATAATTTTACTGGACTATTGTTCAGATTTTAACGTGTCTAACCACAACCAATCTGAACAAGCCTATTTCAAGAATAGAAGACACTAAAATGTTATTACTAATTACTAGTATTACTAGTACTAACAAATTAATTTGTTTTTATTTTAAAATACTAAATACCCCCCCCCCCTCCTCATTATCTAAATGACGATGGAAAGTTTATTTAGCGTTTAGTAAGATCGATCTAATATTTGATTAAGTATCAAGGGTAGGACAATTCTACTTTGAGTGTGCTCACTATAATACACAATCTTTGGAACAAATAAAAGTCCATGGAAGCTAGAAATCATAAATCCATTTAAATTAAATACCCCTTTACTTCCACAAAATACGTCTTAACAAATTAATATGACAACATACCAATAAAATCAGATGTATAATAATATATGCTTACATACAAGCCAAGTTTCAGATGATATAAAAAGTTCTATATGCACTCAAATAACTTAATGTAGGTATATTCATATACAAGAACATCTGCTATAACTAATTAATTATAAGATTATACATCAACGTATGACAGTAAAGCACCCATCACCCTTGCTGTCCTGTTCAATATATAACCAGCTATTTCTGGTTAACACTATACAGAGCAGTTTTTTGAGTGTACTTAATTCTCAAATTAGCCGGGAAGGGCAACCGTTACCCAGCTATATATAAAAAAGAGTGATACTTAAAGCTAGTACTCAAGATTACATTCAACATTTTATAATGTAAACAATATTATAGCAATATACAGGCACATATTTGTCCCTTATTGACGTATGTATTGATGAATGTATTAACTACACATTTTTCTTACTTATATAATACCTACCTCATCTAATAAACCAATGACTTTTTAATTCATTTGGATTCAATTCCACTGGACTGCACTCAATTGCATTGGATTATAGAATCAAGGTCACAATAGAACAGTAGAAGTTTAGGTGTAGATTCAGTAATTTTTTTGTACAATCGACGATGCTTCAACATCAATTTTGCGCTTTAGAGTAGAAATTCCATTTCATTTTCTAAAATGCTTCATAAAACGAAAAATTGTGATAACATTATCTCTTCAATTAATCCCCAGTGATTGAAATGTTTTTGGTGTATGAGTATGCATCAAATAACATTATATAATTAAATACCGTAACCCCCTACATTCCAAAGGGGGCCCTAGAACTTTTCCTAAAATGAAGTTTTACAACTTTTAGTGCAATTTTTATTATTGTAAACCGAAAGGGGACGCAAACCCTTTGTAAAAATGTGAAAAACATATTTTAAATATAAAAAATGCATCGACAAAACTATGATAAAGGTATTGAATAAATTCATGTAATAATTCACAAAGTACAATACAAATACATTTTTCTACAAATATTTTTTCAAAATATTTTATCTTTAATTATAAAAATACATATTTTAGATTTTTAAAATTGATACTATTTATTCAATGGAATATGTTAGAAAACATGCAAAGTTTTAAAACTCACTCTTTTGGGAAGATTTAAAATTATAGGGGGAGCAGATAGGGTAAAAATGCGTAGTCTAAATCATTCCCAACTATTAAAAATAATCATTGTAATATTATTGGATCGATATCATTAAATAATCAATGCTGGATAAAATCCTTTAAAATATTGAGTATTCTAAACAATATGTCTGAATATTACTGAATATAGCCATTGTCGGAATATATTGTAAATATTCTCTATTTATAAGAATCACCATTTTTTCCGTTCTGTAAAATACAAAATCCGATTACATAAATAACGATAATGATGTCGGAGTGACTGATAGAATACTGCAAGCGTCCGCACTTACTGGCCACCATGAAGGTCTTGGAGTTTCCTCCCAGAGAGTCTTTGAGCAGGTATGTGAGCTTAGAGTCCCGATAAGGAATATGAATGGGCCGCCCGCCACTTCCTGGGACTGCCCACTGACGCATGGCTTCCTCAGCTGATGATGGATGAAGAAATGGCTACTTAAGATATACAAATATCTACAGACAGGTATTATCTTTACAACAGATTTTGAGGTTAATATAAAATAATTATATACATGGAAGGTTCCAATTCGTTATATAATTGTACGTATAGTTAAGATAACTAAATCCAAAAACTCAATAAAGAAAATTTGAAATAATTTTTGTAAAATTGCTACTGTATGATAATTAAAAGTTAGATGAATTTGATTTTAATTATTGAATGTCATGATTAATCAGCTGTATAATATAAAAGTGAAATATATGTTCTATACATGTTTTAATTATTGCATATATTTTGCATAACAAAGTGAATTCTTTAAGTTTAACGAAAAACAAAAATGAATAAAATATGTTTTTAGTATTTTAACATAAAACTAATATTATAAAAATTATAACCAATTTATAAAATATTATTATATATACATTAATATTTTTAAATTAAATGATATACATAATATATAATCTACGTTAAATCCAATATAAATTTGAAAAGTATATAATTTAGGAAATATAAATAATTATTTTACTTAATAATGAAAACTTTGTAACAAAAACAGTAATAGTTTTGTCCTGCTAAACATAATATGCATCTTGAGACCATAGCATCATCGTATTATACTAACGCTACAAATGAAATAGTACCTATGGTGTAAAACAGGCGCCACATTTAATTAAAGGAATAAAATAAAGAAAATAGAACGATGCCACAGTCGCTCTATTAGCACTAATTAGAGGCAATATACTCGACTGATTAGCTTCGTAATTAATGACTGAAGCCATCTGTAAACAAGACAACTCACCAAGCGCCTGTATGACATTAGCCAGAGTGACCAGCGAACGGTTGATATTAGAGCCCTCTTTCATCCGTACCGCTGTGTACACCGAGGAGTTGATATCAGCTCGTTCACTGATGGTCGGTAGAGATCAGGCAAGAGAAAACAATGCAGGTTAATGGATGATAATAGATCAACTTGTAATTATTATAATTGCTTTTAATACATAAAATACAATTAATACATTGATTTTCTTTTACAAATATAGGACAATTCCGATATTACTATAAAATAAAGAAAGTCAAACAATATTGCATAACTTTTTTATGAATCAAAAAGCTTTTTGACAAAAATATTTAAAATTGTATTTAAATATAAGTGTATCAAAATTGTCGGACTTTTATTATAAACTAGATGATTAAATAAATATTTCATTGGTGTCAAAATAATGGTAATATATATTATGCAATCTATTCAAATTACAATAAGAAAGGCAAGTTAAAAAATATAAACGCAAAATGTCATACGATTTTTTTCATTTTATATTCTTATACGATATTTAACCGATGTATTCAAAAATTGTGCCTAATGATATTTGAAATAATTTCACATGGACCGAAGGCGAATATTGATATACATTTCAATTTATAATTTTATAAATATAGAATACAATAGTTAGGTACACATAATATAATATAAGTATGATGTTGAAATGTTTTCGGCACGAAATGATAATGAAATGTTTTTCTTTGTTTTTTATCCCAGTAAAATTTTGCAATTTTTGGAAAGTGATTGCAATCAAATTATGCTAACATCAGCCCTTTATACCTCTTCAATAACTCATTTCCATGAATTTCAAATAGTGTTCATGTTACTAATATGTATTCGTTTTCAATTTGCCTTCTTAAAAGTTGTATAAAAATTCCTCTTTGGCATAATATGTTTTTCATCGTATTCATCCCCTAGTGTCTTGCTTTTCTTTGCCAACAATTGCTGCAATATATGTATATATTCGATTTGTTTAGCAATGTTCAGAAATATTACCAACAGGTCATGACTCCCTTTAATGAGTGGTCTGAGTACAGAAATATATATTTCATTATGCTTTTGTGTTATTATTTTTGTCTAAAAATCATCGAATTACGATACAAAAAACGTATGAAAAACGATGTGATGTCGAATAGTCGTTCATCAAACATTGATTGGACTAGTATATATATAATTGTTTCTTGTATTATTTCTATAATATATAAATACGTATTTGTAATAGTTTTTTACTTTCCTGAATTTAACAAATTTATACTATATTCTAAAACTAATCATATATTTTTTAATTTAAATCTATTTTAAATATAACAAACATATAAAACAATACCAATATATGTATCTACATAATACCTTTTAAATACTATATATAATATCTTTAAAACTTATCGATTGAAAGTTAAGTAAGTCAAAATAAATAGAAGTTACAATATAAGTTGAATTATAAATATATGCAAAACTTAGCTCACCTGCCAGCTAAATCGACCAAGTGAATTTTACTTTCAATCTCTCTGGGGCTGTCTTGATCAAATGTTGTCTAAAAATAAATGTCCACACATATAGAACAGATGAATTTTGTATGAACGTATATCACAACAGGAATAAGAGATTTTTAAGTAGATTGATTTCGAGACAACCTTTAAGAAGTCCATTACATTTTAGTTAGTAGTAAAAACAGAAAATAAATAAAGAAAGCACCTGTGTGTAATGAATGGTAAAGATGGCATGACTTCGACTGCTTTGGTCGTGATGGTGAGTAGCGGCAGTCACCCTGAAAAAAAAATAAGTATGAATAATAATTTATTTTAAATGCTAATCTAACATAATTAGAATAAATAAATATGTCATCAATAAAGTCATATATATAAAGTGAATCGAACTATTTATATATTTTAATAAATGAGTATAAAATATAAATATACTAATTCATAATTATTAATATATATGTATAATTAAAAGTATTTAAATACATATAATTAATAATAGTTAATATTATATGTTACATATTTGTACTTAAAGAAAAATTCAGAAAATATTTGTCATAATTTAAGACAAAAAAATAATGTAAGGAAAACAATTAATAAAACATACATACATAATTTGTTTTTGTGTAAATCAAAAATTACTCTTAATCCGTATAATATAATGTTATAAGACCCCAAACATTTACATGATATTTAGAAAAGTATCTACTAACTAGGAAGAAATCCTTTATAATAACATGTATGCATATCTGTATACCTGCTTTGGTTCCCTTTGTTAAGAAGATCAAGAAGTTTCTCAACGCTTCTTACACTGTGTTGCGAAAGGTCTAAAATTGATTATCATGAAGTAAAGTGGTATAAGTATAACTTTAAAATAATGACAATAACAAAATCCATAATTTCCTTTATCCACTTGTACTATGATTATAATTGCAATAGTTAATATCATGTAATACAGTGCACATCCTTAGCATACATTTCGGTTTATTTTTTTGCTTTAATTAGTGTTATAGTTGCATACTTATTTGTTTTCAGTTAGCATATAAAAACAAAATTAATCGATTAGGGACTGATATTAATATATAAACAAATATGTTTTAACAGTACAATATTGAAGAAAGAATTTTTATATTTAGGTGTTATGGTTAAAAAATGTTAAGAAAAATTTAACAGTCTATATATTTCAAAAATTACTATTTATAAGTGGAACTCATTTTTTTAAATGACATTTGATAAGATAATGTAGTATATATGTATATTTTTTACAAATAAAAATTAGTACGCGTGCCTAAATACCTTTACAATTAAAATACCATCATTTTGAATAAACTCCATCATCGTCATTAGTCAACAACCTAATTAACCGCAACTTAATAACATAATACATTTGAACTTGTACATTCCAAACTAAATAAATAATTATAATACATATATAGATGTACAAATTGACCGCCAAGGATATTTATTACAAAATACACAGAATTATGTTTTGCGTATTTCTTCATTTAGGTCACAATTACTCCAATAACTTAATTTACAAACGTATTATATAAGTACATGGATTGATTTTATCTGTGCAATCATGGGTTTAATCAACTGAATAAAAATACTGCAATGTTCTGTTCAAATACGTAAAACCACTCACAATAGTTTTACATTATAAAGAAGGACAAAAGGCAATTGACAGTTACCGTTGTATTAATAGAAGTTCAGAGTTTGAGCATACATAAATATTTGTATACACCTCCACATTTTAAATAATTTTCAATCATTTAAAAATACAAGAGTGATGCTTTTGTAATATATAAAATAAGTATACTTCAAATTATACAATGTCATACAGTATGTATATTATAGAATAATGATACATTTATTCTGCATAGTTAGAAAAAATGGTGACATTAATTCTCGGTAGTCGAGAATATAAATTCGCATCTTGTGTATGTTATGTATCGTTGATAATTGAAGTGTCAGCTAAGTATCCATATTTGATGACACTTTTTTATTCATGTGTCAGGTATTCATTAATCCTGTGTATGAAAAGACATCGTCGGCCATCACTGTCAGAGTTATAGGCATCATTGTAATATTATTCAGTGATTCTTCAGGTAAATCAACAACCACCTAGACAATAGATGACCATTGAAAAAAGGAATCGAAGAATCAACACAATTTTGTTATGTATGCGCCTTAAACGAGTGACCAGAATCTGCATTTTATTGCACTGATCAATTCAACTGCACCTGTGTGATTATTAGAGTATGACACACACAATTGCAAGAATCATCAAACGGATTGATAGATTGGTCAGTGTTGCTTATTTGCATATGATTATGCATAAGTAGTAGGTATGTTTGTGTTGGCCTCAAAATTGTGTAGTTTGTGTAATTGGCCTCAAAATTGAATGCAGAAGCTGTGCCAACGAAATAAATACTTAAATCGATATATAATATGTAAAACAATCTAGCACCTACTATGTACTTACTTGCGATTTTAAAAAAGCAGCTTGCAAATGTTTATTTGTAATTTAGATAATAAAAAGATTATAAATAATGCTGAGTGTAGGTATTTAAGAACACCTGGAAGTAATATAAGCATCAGTCATATCTTAACAATTATATTAGTCAATTGAAAACAACATAGACGATATATATAAACATGACAGTAAAAAAATATAGCAACATATAGTACAATTATAATTTTAAATAAATATATATTTTAAAGTATTTTAAAAGTTACTCAAAATTTATTTTAAATGTGGTTTCACGTAATAATAATTTTAAATGCGAATGGGGAATACAATGTATCTATGTATATACAAGGTTGTAACCAGATCTTAACAACGGCTGAGGTAAAAAAATAAAATAGAGGCACACAGGTTGGAAAAGAGCACACATTTGATAACAAAATCAAGGTATCTGTATTGTACCATACCGTAGATTAGTGGTGTGGCATGTGTGAGGCAAATTACACATAAATCACATATTAGTGTCACGATATTTGTTATTTATTTTTGCCTAATTTTTATCATTTTAAAAGGGTACAGAGACAAAAGGCCTCATTTGCCTCAATGTAGTGACGACCTGCTTCCACTTACATATAAAACGTAAATTCGTGCACATTTTGTTTAAGAAATTATAGAATAAAGGTAAATGGTAGAAATTCAGTGAAGTTTGATTTTAAACGCAACAAATATCAAACCAGATCAACCTACAGACCATTTAATTATAAGGAGAAAAAATTATAGTGATTGATATATTAAAATTAAATGGTTGGACATTGATATAAATTATTAGATGTATTAGATTTACGATTTCAATCAATTATATCTACATACATTTTTTTTATTTAATGTAAAAAAATAAATGTTGTATACAAGTAAATAATGCTGAAATTATGTATATTATTATTAAATTAACATGTTATTATTACTAGATTATGAGGTTAAAACGAAATGTAACAGCTGAATATGCCAGTTTTAGAAAAAGGAATTTTAATATAATATAGTAAAACTGGAATAGATTAATAAGCTTCAACATATAGGAAACAAATCTATTACCTGAAATAAAAGTTCCCTCTTTTGCGCTACTTCGGATCGTAAGCTGCTTTCTTGAAGGTGTAATGAGGTCTCGTATTTTCTCATTATAAAGCTCTAGATAACTGTATACAATAAAGTGAAATTGATATAAATATTCCACCTTTAGAATAAGTTCATTTAAGGTAAATATGTCAATATATCAATTGTTAAAACAAAATAATACATTAAACTACAATTAACTTTTACTATTCAAAATTGATAAATTTCAATGAAATGTTTCTTTGCATTTAAGATATATGTATATTAATGTATATAATGCATTTAATATGCAAATACTATTAACACTATTTAGATAATTTCTATAAAAAGATGCCAATCTTAATTAACATTTTTTTTTTTTTTTCATTTAACGTTTTATATCATAAAGTAATTATAAAAACACCTTTATTTAAAACTAAATTTGGATTATTGTTTAGTAGTAATAGACACGTTGTGTATTTAAATCGACGAATATATCGATTATTAAAATATAACTGCTATATTCCTTTATATAACTTACCTAACTTCAATTCCAGTAGTTATTGTGTCATCAAGGATATTGTTTATAGTTGAAAAAAGTCCCTGCAATAAATGAAATAATACACTAATAAATATACAATTATGAGTAGTAAATTTATTTTTCCTGTTTCGATTATATTATAATAATTAACGCCGCAGATGTCCTTTTTATCAAATATGTGTTAGGTGCATAAAAAATACATATGACAAGTACAAAAGGTATCAAAAGTTAATTTCGATACAGCAATTAACCGGTAAATATATTACAAATAGACGAGATTTAGAGGAATTATCTCAAATTAGTCCAGGGATGAACCAAACACAGCGGCCACTATACATATATAGACAATATGTTCCACTTGTCGATTGCTATCTGACTTCGTCGCTATTATTATTATACTCGCTGCTGCCATATAGAATATATTATATATATATACAAACAGGCACATATTATAACTTATAAAGTGAAACGATACATTCCATTTGAAGATAGATACTAATAATTTCTACAAAAACAGTATATGTCACATATTAATATTATATATTAATTACATTACATACCAGTATTTATCTACGAATATGTTACAAATGGAACTTACACCACCAATACGTGGAATTAGTCCTGCGATGTCCTGAAACGGGTAAAATGACGGGTATTTTGTCAAATTAAAAAGAAATTTAGAATGAAAATAATAAAAAAGTTTATGAAATGCTTATATTACTAAATTAACATATTATCAAATAAACATAGAAAGCATAAGAAATATTTAAAAGTAAAACCAAAAAATAATATTTATAAAATAATTATACATAATAATATAATAGAATAAAAAATACTAGAAGAATATATGTGGATTTTAATAAAAAAAGTGTAAACAAAAATCATAATGAAATATAACATAAAGTGGACACGTTTACTACATCAACAAAATATATTTTTCAAAAGCTATAAAATTATAAAATAAAGAAACAAAATTATTACACTCACATCGTATCCCATCATAGTATGTGTCTTGCCCGTTCCAGTCATTCCATAAGCAAAGACACAGTTGTTGTAACCTTCGATAGCTGAAAGAACTACCCCTTTGCCAACATCACGATAAAGCTGAAACAAAAAACGAACGAGTTTAGAATATATTTATTGCATACAAAATATTCAATTACTTTATTAATTATAAAAATATAATAATGTAAACATACAATACAGTATCATGTGCGAAACGTATATTTTTATGTATGTTTACTTTTTAATTATTATTAACTATTTTAATTCATTTAAGAACGAATGCACTTCACAGTAAGAGTGTATGCGTAACTTAAACGGATACAAAGCTTAGCAAAACACCCATTCGTGAACAAGTCAATGCGGCTTATACAATATATGCAAATGTAGAAACATTGAAAAAATTATCGACATTTCAATGTTTTATTTATAAAAATAAATAAATAATTGAGTAAACAGGTAGGTATAATTAATCATAGAATATGAGCAATCTGTTTGGTGTAATTGTACACACAAGTACTTTATAGGTATTAAGCATAGGTAAACTGTGCAAAAATAAGTCTTGATCGTGAGAGTGTTAAACGTTTAATTACTGTGTTTCACACATTTGAAATGTATTATACCTAAACAATAGAAGCACAACTACAACTCTATCTTTATATTATATATACAGAGTCCTAGAGGCGTCGTGAAAACTCCTTAATGTATATATAGCAAGGTGTATAAGTCTAAAAAACTATTACAGTCTCATTATCACTTAAACAAATTGCTTCTAATCACGGCTACTGATACCGAAATAAATGTTAGGTACCCTTAAAATTTTAAAAGCGGCTCAATTTATAATAATGAAGCCATGGATCTAGTATACAACTCTTAACTACAACAGAAAACTATAAAATGTCAGCCCACCCACATTCTGGTAGTACCACTTCACGATTGTGTATATGATACTCACTAATGCCTCATTATAGAGTTTATTAATTACTTAATTTGAATATTCCAGTAAACAAGATCATAACTAAATTAAACTTCATAAGTGTATTCACACAAAAAAATGGTTTTAAAACATATGTACAGAAATATGCACATATCACATAACTAGAGAAGTAGGTACTTTAGGTGCTGAAAATGTTACAGTGTATATATATAAACTAGGAAGACACAAGCATATCAATATTGTTAATCATAGCAATTTCTATCTTCTCTATTAGTACATATTCATAGGATATCGAAAAATGATCCAAGTTACATATTATATTCTGCAGTGAAAGTTTGATACATTTCCCATATTTGCATAAATCGCTATAATATGTATTCAATCAAATATATGATATGTGTCTAATATAATATGTATTAAGGTATTTAAAACAATTGTTATCTATTTCTTAGTATAGGCACTCGATTCATGTATTGTAACGAAAGAGTTGCTGAAATGCAATAAATAAAAAAAACTGAATAGTTTTCTGAGAATAATCAAAACGAATTACTATTAAAAAAATACGATTAACATATAAAACAAAATTTATTTAAAATTATTAGACGAAGCTTTTAAGGCAACTTTTAATAATTTGTCAAATAACATAAGAATACCTGCTCGTATAAAGCATAAGGCGGCGTTCTCTTAGCTTTGGTAATTAAATCATTTCCCAACAAAACTTTCACATATAGAAACGTTTAGATTTTTGTGTTAAAAAGACCATATATTTCTCAACATTCCTTATGTATCAAGTAATAAAATACCCAATTTTTGCAAAAATAATACCGGAAATAAATTTATTGAAACTGAAATGAGAAGTCTTGACTTTTTACAACAAATACATAGTGTATAAAAATCATTGGATATTCAAACCACTAGTATACTTAGATAAAGAAAAATAACAATAAACTAAAAATATGTATTTTCTTTTTCATTAAGTCAGTATAAAATTAAACGTATGTCATATTATATTGATTTTCTAATAAAATAGAGAATGTGAAAATGTACATTAAAAATAAAATTTCAATTTATAGCAAGCATATTATGTTTGATACTAATCACTGAGAAAAAGTGTCTAGAAATAGAGATGAATATATATAGCAATATAGAAGGTAATCCACTTTCTTCGTTTGTTATATTATAGGTGTAAATAGTAGCCATTGAGGTAAAAATTATATCGTAAACACAACTAACAAAGAAATAAGATAGTTATATGATCACAGGTCACTGTATAAACCAAAGAAAGTTCAATTTGAACTTCGAGAAACCATAAAAGTTATAGTCAGGTAGGTACCTCATATATTATGCTGTTACACAATGTTTAGTATATCTAATGTGCTATACGCAGTATGATACTCTTAGGTCAATCTATAAATTGTGTGCCTGCATTGCGGGTGGGTCTTGTCAGTACAAACGAAAGATATGTCGACCAAATCAAGCGGTCTGCTCAAGAAGCAGAATACAGAAGCTGCTCAAAATCAAGCATCAAGATACACCTAGTTGACCATCTATCTATTCTTTTCAGCGCTATCATTACACGTTTAATGTTTACTTCTCAATCCATGCATTGCCCCATGGTAAGAGCAATGTCGATTCATACTGATAAGATGATGTGCATATAGGCATGAGCGCCGTTTACGTTCTGGTGAAATGTATTGTATTATGGATTAGCGTGTCATACTCTCGCGTATATATTCAAAATTGCAATTCAAACCGCATCAATAAATGCTTCAATGATTATGTCGAGAGAGACTGAGATATATAGAGAAACGAAGCATAGACTGTGTACCAAGTTCAGTGCTAAATCCAATTTGATCACTAGATTAATGATACAACATACCGTAAAACCAACGTAATGTACACATTATACAGACCCGTTGGGTGCTACCAAGCCCCACCCAATAATATGGTGCGTGCTAGTGACTATAAATATACAAGGAATACATTATCTGGCTCGGTGCAGTAATTTCGGCCGACATAGAATGCACTTAAGTAGTGTCTTACAACAAATAAAAATGAAGTTTAAAAATAACTATAACGAAGCGGTATTATTATGCGAATATATGTATTAGATACCTAAATAGTTTTGCGCACGTATTTTTAGGAAAAATGAAGAAATCTATTAAATCTACAAGGTAGTGCACCAAGTATGTTTAGAAAATTAAACGGGAATACTGCGATTGAAACTTTAAAAAGACAATTTAAGGTTATAAAACATTGATGTTTATTAAGAAACAACTACAATTTATTGTATTCACTTCAATTATGCATAACTTATGCAAAAGTATGCAATTTTGCTCTTCAATTCACACAAGCATACATTCATTATTAAAATGGATATATTTATTGACATATTAACTATTTTATATCAATTATATGATATTTGTTATCATTAATTTTACTTTTATATCATTTAGTTAACAAATAATAGTGCTCAATAACAAATTTAAAATAGTTTTTTCTACAACAAGAAAATTAAAAATGATCATTACTCAAATCAAATAAATTGTCTATTCAAGACATGAATACATAAATATAAATATGACCCATTTTTCATGATTTTACTGTGTATAGTTCATAACATAATTAACAACTTACATCTTCTTGGCGACCAAAGTTCGGTAGTGTCTTGTTTTCGGATTGGTAAACGAAATCGAAACTGAAACTTTTAAAGCGATCCCGGTTGTCAGCTACAGCGGTGCTCTCACTTTCCAAAAACTGAAAAATGAAAAATAAATTATAAACTTCATAATTTTTACTCGTATTTTGCAGATTGTCGAATAATTCTGTGATTTTTTATGTATGCATAGCAACAGACCAGAGTTTACTATCAAATGTTTCTTGTATTCATTCAAAATTATTATTTTAGATAAAAAAAACTTTGTTCAAAACATTTAAGTATATGCGGAGTAGACAATATAAACATGAAAATGATAAAACTTACTTTAACATTCTTAACATTTATACACTGACTGTCTGTCTGGATAATGCATTCGTCTCCAGCATCTCGTTCCCTGAAATGCGAATACAAATGTAATGAATTTAACAAGAGCAGATAAAATCAAATTAAAAATCACATGAACAAATACACTATAAACAGTATTTAAAATTGTTTCTTGAAAGTAGCAGAAAGAATTAACAAAATTTGAGTATGTGTAGAAAGGAGAAGAAGGCAGTTTAAACTATATAAGAAAGTAAAATGATAATAATAGGCTGTCAAAAATAAATATTATAGTCAATGTAATCAAGGAAATAATTAAGATACCTATATGAGTAATTAAATATGTGGACAAAATTCTCTATGAAATCATGCTTAGCGGTGTGTAATATATAAATAAAAAGCTGGCATAAAAACTATAAAAAGTACATTGTGTAACCGTACATAATTGAGTAATTCAGAGAAAAATCTATCTATTTAATGATTAGCTTTGTAGTTCAATAAATCAGTACACTAAAGTTCGCGTTTGGAATCAAAAAACGTTTAATATTAAAATGTCTTCTTTGATTAATAAACCAAGCTTTTTAGAGCTTACAATTTTTAACATAAATTCGGAACTTTTTTTTTCTAAATGCATATTCAAATATAATAATTACACTTTAATTCAATACGTGATAGATGTAATCTACAAATATAAATATATCTCCTTATTTTTACTTAATTTATAGAGATAAATTATATTATTTATGAGTAGAGTTCTAATTTAATACAACTGTCACAATTTATTTAACGAGATAACATAAAACTGTGCAATTACATGACATATTCAATGAAATAACTGACTCCACAAGCAAGTAGCATTTGAATTGTCCATTGGTTAATAACATACTGCATGTATTTTATAATTAAGGATTACAAGATAAAAGAAATAGTCGACATAACAAAATAATATTAATAATGTAAAAATGGGTAAATATATAATTGAGGCCATGCTTCAAGAAGAATAATAGTTGTAGTAATTAAACTAAAAATAATTTTTTTGTAATATACATATATGTATATACCCATATGTACAACTATTGCAAATAATAAAGCATAAATATTTCAACAAGTGATAGAAACTAAAATTTTAGCATATATTATTTTTATAAATTATGTTGACAGTAAAAAAATTTTCTAAACTATAAATAACAAATATTTTGTGTATAATAATTTTATTGACTAACTATCATGTCATAGAATTTTTTTTTTATAATTGTATTGATTGGTTGATTGCCTTACATATGTGTAATAATTAAATTTTGATATTAAATGTAAAGGCAATAATCAAAATTACATTATTCAATAATTATATTGCTAAATATTATGAACAAAATATATTATTTTATTAATAAAATACATTATTATTCGATCCCTTTTTAAGATGGTGAGTAAATAAACAATTAAATAACTGTTTTTATACATAATTGTAAATAAAATATTATTTATAAATTTAAATGCTAATTTTTTAAATATTGAACACAGAGCATAATTGAGTTAATTCTAAATACTTAACCAAAAAGTTACACAAACTTTAGGGGCAACTTTTGTTTCAAAAAAGCAAGCCGGTCTAGTTACTCATTTTTCTCATGTGTCAAAAGAAATAATGAAAAAATTATATACGATTTGCAAACTAATATAGTTGTTTTGACAAAGTAATTAATGTATATAAGTAATCAATAAACATTTTTTCTGAATGTGTCCTCCTATTATAATTGACATTGATGAAGCAACCACTAAACTACTCTGTACAATTTTTTTAATGCCTAAAAACGACTTGATATCCCATTTTTCCACCCACTTTCTACTTACCACTACACATCTTTTTTAGCAATTCTATTACATAAATAATTATAGGGTTTCTTCTTTGGTTTACTTTAATTCAATGACCAGATTCCTAGTTTGATTTGATTTTTGATATATGAACACGACTTACTCATTAACAATATTAAAATAACAGTTTTAAAATGATTAAAATATATAATTAATAATAATTTTTATAGTTAAATAGTTTAATTTTGATTTGAATATATATTTAATCATCAATCTATATTTATAAAAGTTTTAATGTGTTCACTAGAGAGAAATGTAAAATAAATTCTTTGAAATTTAAAATTGATAATTAAATACATGGTAGTAAAATGTAATGCACACTTATGGCATGCATAAAATAGAACACATAAATAACAAAAATGAAATAATGAATGTTTTTTATACCAATTTAAGTTAAGTATTAACTTTAATAGTCTTTAAATCTTCCACAATCCTTTTCCAAACAATTTTAATGTGCCATGGAATGGATATATATGCAGCTTCACACAAATTTCTTGGTATTAACTCCACTGCAGTTATTGCATACTTCAAGTCAAGAATAGTTATTGGATTTGCCCCATCCATTTTATCTTTTAATATGCCTAAAGAAATAAATCAGGTGGAGTTAAATCAGGAGAGCAAGGTGGCCAGTCAAGTCAGCCTTTCTATCCATGCCTTTTCAAAATGATTATCTAACCAAAGTCTCTAGCATAAGTTGTTCATTACACCAATTTTCGTAATTCCCAAAAATAAAATTGTGTCTGTTGAAATGACCAATGAATTTGAAGGATGCTTCATCTGAATATATAATTTTGTCTAAAAAAGTTTCATTGACATCAACTAGTTCAAGAAATCTTTTACAAAACTCTGTTCTCCTGTCAGAATCATCTTCATACAATGCTTGTGCCAAACTAGGATGATATGGTTTCAATCTTAGCAATTTAAGATCTTTTAATACAGTTTTAAGAGAAATTATATATATATTTTTAACTGCCTTTGTAGTGAAAAATTAAAAAAAAATCATTGTTTAAGTGAAATAAAATTTAAAAATATAAAAATTAGATTTAAATAATCACATAGATATCATTATAAAGCTCTGATAGAAATGAAACTATATTGTTTTGGCTATTGTGTTACTCTCCCCTTTATATAAAAGATGATTCATATTTTGAATATCAAAGAAATATCTACGGACATGGGTTCAAATCTGTCTTCAGCAGAATTTTTTAGAGTTTAGTTTATTTGATTGTTAAGAACTTTTTCTTATTTAAAAAATGACAAAAAAATTCAATTGTAATAAAGAATTGTAAATTCTTATACATGTATTAAATACAAATTATATTTCAAATTAATTTATGTTATAGTATTTATTTAAGTATTATCAAATTAATTAAAATACACTATATATCAATAAAACAGGAAAGATTTAAATGAAAAAAATGTCCATCTATAAACAAGGACATTAGTTTTAAACATAGGTAACAAATACAGTGTTCAATGTTTCATAGTAGGCATCTCATCAATTCTAATATGTATTTTATTAGCTTTTAAAAAGTTTACTATTTATTTTGACATGTTATGTATATTTAAAGCTTAACTTTTTTATAAATTCTTACATATAAAATTGTTAAAAATAAATTATTAGCAATATTTATATTTAATATTTTAAAATATTTTTTAAACAATAAATAACAAAAATTTGTTTAATATATTTAAAACTATATTTATAGGTCCATTATTTGTATAAAAGATTTTCTGCTAAAATTGGATAGAATTTTAGTTATATATATCTTTATATATTATTATTATTTTTTTATTACTATTTTATTTATTATAAAATAGTCATATATTTAAAGTACACTTATTGAAAATTATAATAGGAAAACTAGAGGGAAAATATGAACAAAGGATATATAATGCCTGATAAAATAAAACTCATCATATAATTTATAAATATTTTAACTGCTTAAATAATAAAATAATAATATATTATATTATATTATTATCTTTAAAAAATCATTATACATAAACCAAATAAAAACATTTTGTTCTATATATAAAAGCTACTCTGGATAGTCAAATGTTAGACAACATTTAAATTGTTGTAATATTGAAGATAAATATGTACATATGAATGATTTACAGAGTAATTTGTAATTTGATTATGTGATATATTTTATTTGACATATTTGATATAATAAACTATATACCTATAGTATGCATATCTGTACTTTTATTTTTATATTTTCTAATAAATGTGATAATGACAAATAGCATATATATAATAAAAATATTTCATTTTAATCAAGTTTTATATTAAAAATGTATATAGTCCCGGAGCCTAATGGAACGAGGTCCCAACAATCAACCTCCTAGATGTTTAGTACTAACATCCCACATCATGAAACTGAATGTCTGCCGTTGCATAGCCAGTTCTTTAGTACCACC
>JAYRBW010114690.1:0-40281 GCA_036023295.1 Invenusta paracnida
TGTACCTGCAACCCTCCAACAGATGTTGATTTTACTGCCTCCATTGTTCGCGATGTTGTTGTCGCTGGCATCTCTGACATTGATATCCGAAAAGATGTACTTGGCTGGCCAGATGTTTTATACAAGTTATCTCTACAATTACTGCATCATCTAAATAAAGATGACTTTGACAAATGCAAACCTTTTAAAATACTTTTCTTATCACAATTACAAGACGAGGGATAACTTCTTCAGAACATTCTGTGGAATGACGAGGACAATTTTAAATTGAATAGACAAGTAAACCATCACAATTTCGTATTCTGGGCGGACAGTAATTATCTTGTTACATAAAAAAATGTAATTTTCCTGGCACACCTAACTATTTGGGTTGGCCTTTGGTGTGATGAAATTTTTGTATCATTATTGATTATGAAACAATGAATGGAAGATCCTACCTGAAATCGAAATTTCTTTTACATGCATTTCCGTATACATAGATACTTATACGTTGTTTGTTCTCATTGCTAGTATGTAGTTACAATTTTCAACTCTACCTTGAATCAAGGCTTTTTTGCTCGACCATAATCGTTTATTCTTATAAAAAAACAATTGAGAATATTTCTTTATACATAATATACAGCTATAATATATTTTATGAATTTTTAAAGTGAAGGAATTTTATTTTTAATTAATTAGTTTCGAATTCTAGATTCTGAATACGACTTCGATCTAACTTAACATACATAGTATTATCTTAAATTATTACTTTATACAATTAATAATAAAAGGTGAATTTAAATATTATTAAATGCATATGACTGATTATCTACTTATTTGATATATAATATGGTAATATTCTAATCGTCAATATTTTTAGATAATAATAACAGAGTTCATGTTGGCCGTATAGTAGTAATGCATCATACTAACATTACCTATTAATAGTTTTTAAGAGAATAGTTTACACAACAAAAGATAGATAGGCCTTTAAATACATTTTAAGTCGTATAGATGTAGCCAGGTAAGTATAGTAAACCAATGCTAAAATAAGCAAGTTTATAAAATATTGGAAGTATAAGTTATCTACAGGGTTTTAAAAAGTAAAAAAAAAATTAGTAAAATTATGTATTTATGTACTAAATGTATGTATTGAGATCCTTTAAAGTCTAAAAGGAGAGTGACACATATATTATTTATACATATTAGAGGTTCCAACTGTAACCTGATAGTAAATATATGGTATCCTTAACAATCTTCACAGTATGTACAAATTAGGACAAGATTACTGTCCGGCAAAACAATAAATAATTGTAATAAATATTTACTTTGAGTTAGTGATTATGAAATATATGTAATAAACTTAACTAAGCAGAAAAAAGAAAAAAAGAATGTCTTTGGACGAAGTTTAAACTGTACAGTAAAATGCTTCTATGCATTTTGTGCAAAATAGAGTTACCATAATATACACAACCAATGCTGATTTGAGATAAATTGACAAATTATACCAAATATCGATAAAGTAACTATTTAAATATTATTATTGGTCCCATGATATGTCTACAGAGAGCATATATGTATGTATACTTAGTACAAGGAGATATATAATGTTTAAAGTTATTTGGATTCCTCACTGAGTTATCACAGAAGGGCTATAAGAGCGTTGCTTGTAAATAGATATATGTTACAAAAGCATAAGATCTGTGACAAACCATAAAATATTTACAACTGAATTTGGGTGAATACAGCTCGGTGTATTGTTCGCTGTTATAACTGTATATCTGGGGTAATTGCTTAGTTGAAAAAAAGCGCAATTTCAAATATATATATTGGGATAAAATTCAACGTTATTTGCTATAAAAGTTTCTTTCAAATTTGACTCTCTAACATTTCTTTGTACACTTTTCCTAACAGGAGATAATGAAGATCATCATTTTATGAATATTATTGCTATTTGACAAATTAAAAAGCACTTAATGCCATTTATATGATTAGAGGCAGATAATTTTGCAGACTTTGATAAATATTTAGGATGATTTAAAAGTACAAAATTTCGTACCTATTCAATGAAATATATCGTTTTTGTAAGAAACACTTCAATAATCGATAGGACGGATGGCAGGAAATAAAATATGATGCTAAAGACCAGTGTACAATAATTGTTATGAAAAGGAAACTACATTAGGTGCAAACACAGCATTAATGTTAAAGTAAAATAGATTACTTGAAAATACACTCAACACAAGCGAGCAAATGAATTATCGCAACCAAAGACAAACACACAGGCGATGGAATAGAAAAACGTAGTTTACAAGTTTAATTTTTAATGTACAGCAGTCAAAATAAGAGAGGTAGGTTACTTATCACAAAAATTAAAGTTCAAAGGAATCTATAATGTAGGCATCAATTAAAAAATAGGGTAGAAATTTGACAAAAATATTAAGTTTGGACAAGCGTGGTCTGCCAGTGAGAAAGTTAAGTACGGCCTGAAGGTTTGCCCAGGGTTGCGGCCTAACGTCAGACGTTGCCATAGTCATAGAAGACCGCAGGTTTCTTGCCGTTGGTTGGTGTCCCGGCTGACTCACCCCTTGGCGGGGGTTGAGGGGCCCCCTTTGTAGACTCCTCTGATACTTGACCTTGACTCTGGACCCTCCGGGGCACTGGGGGATTAGGAGTGAACCCTTGGCGATGCGGTGCCCCCACATTGGCTGTGTGAAAGAGAAGGCTTCCACCCATGGAGCTGGGACGTCCACCGCTACCACTACCGCTCGGAGAGGGCTGTTGACTGTTGTTGTTATTGTTGTTGATGGACGATGCGGTAGATGAGGGGGAGGAGGAGGCAGAGTGAGCGGGAGCCTCTGAAGAGCGTAACACGGGCCCGCTGGCATCGATGATGCCTGTCATACTTGAGCTAGCTCTGCAAGACGAGATAATATAGTACCAGGGTTCACAGACTTCCAGTTAGATGAGATGAGATTTAAGGGATTTTAAGGACCATTTCAAGGTCAAAGTATAATTTAGAATAACCTACGTATATATGGCATAGTTGAACACAAAAGATATTTTTCAAAGACTAATAACAGCAAAAAGTCATGTCTCGAGATATTTATTATATTATATAATGTCGGTATATTTGTATTTTTGTATAGTTTTAGAAAAAAGCCACTAAAACTCCGAACCGTCAGGAACGGACCTTCCACTCTGGGACGTGAAAGGAACACCAAGAATAGGCTATCGGAAATCTCGTGCGGGGCTGTTGCACTTCTATCTTCTCTCGGCAAAGCCGCCGCTCGGGGATGCCTGTAGCGTCGAGAACACGGCGGTGGCAAAATGTCCCGTAAAACAAAAATGCCATGCCAGTGCAGCTTTTCTTGTGCCACAAGAGGAATTTATGGCATGGATAAAAAATGATGTATAAATTCTCAAGACCATATAGTGCCTCAAAGGTAACTAATAAAGCAATTCCACCAATTCCACAAGGCACCAAGAATACCCTATTACGTTTTATATTTTCGCCTACCGGCTCGATTAGATTATTAAATAGTTTGTTTGCTAACATAGTATTATACTTATACATCTTATAAGAATGATATGTAGCCATGATTATTACCAAATAATAATTATCTATTTAGTTATTTCGTTAACATTTTGATAACACTTCGATAACAATTGCTTGTGTATATATATAATAGTAATAAAAAATATACCTTCACCAATAGATGTGCATTTCATTTTTATTAATTTAGATGAAACACGCAAAAAGGCAGAGTAAGACCTGATAAAATTATGCTGAAATATTTACAGCTTTGGAAGATTTCGGACTGGAGAAATCTATAATACTTGGGCAATTTCAGAAGACTTAAGTAAGTCAATATTCATCACCCTCCCATGACCTGCTTAAAAAAGACATCCGACTCTTGAGAAATGTGTACTGTTAACAGACAGCATTGTATCCGTATTGGTAATTAAGAAAGTAATTTTTACTGAAATTCAAAGAGGAGTTAGACAGGGATGCGTTTTCTACCTGGACCTGTTTAACATCTGCAGTGAGATGACCTTGAGGGAACTGGAAGGCATGAAGGGTTTTATTGTAGGCAGACACAATCTAAACAATCTACGCTATGCAGATGAAACTGTTCTAATAAAAGCTACAGTGTATCCTTGATAGTGGAAGAAAGTAATTGAAACGGTCTCACTATCAATTGGAAAAAGACAGCAGAATGTATGGTAATAAGCAAACAAACAGGTCAAACATGTAAACTGAAACGTGACGATGTCAGCATTAAACAAGTGACATCTTTTAATTTAGGTATAGCCTAATCACAGACGATGGCAAATGCGATTCCGAGAAGAAGGTTCGGTGTGTCAAAGCAAGCATTTCAGAAGATGGAAAACGTTTTGCGAGATAGAAAAATGTGGTCGATAGATACCCACGCGGAAAAAGGATTCTTCACTGCCATGTTTACTCCATCTTGACCAATGGCCGTGAATGTTGAACGTTATCATCACAGATAGGAAGCTTCTTGAGAAAAATACCCATTTTCTTGGATAGATCACATTTCAAACAGAGAAGCTTTGAATAGAGTAAAGGAAAAAAGGAGCTTATTAAAGCCCAGGCAGCTCAAATTCCTGGGGCATGTTATGGGGAAAGAAGAGTTAGAACAAATATGAACAACAAACAAGATAGAGGAGAAACGGGAAGAGGGAGACTCAGATTAACATATTTGGAAAGTCTCAGTTAATGGATGCAAGCGCAAGTACCCGAAAGTCAGAAAGAAAACTTCACCGTGAAAAAGGTGTTATAATATTCTGCAAGAAAAGAGTTTTGTGGAAGTCCATGGTCATCTACAGCTACGTCCTAAAAGAACATGGTACTTTGATAGATAGATAGATAGCATAGTGCATTTTTGTCTAAAACAGTCGTCAATATGACAAAATAAAGACGTGAATTACCTTCCGAATGAGCTAAAACGGTAGAGTTTTAGAAAAAATAGAGGTTTTAGTCGCGTCATCTCTATTAACTTTATTTGGCGATTGCTGTTTCAAATTACTAAAAGCATGCTTTTATAATTGCCATGAAATATTGTTTAAAATTTAAATATTTAATGTCGTGACAGTATCAACACATATTTCACTAATTTTAAGAATATATTTAATTGAAAGCAGTTCTCACCGGAATCCACCTATCCTCGGTTGCGGTTGTGCAACGGATCCTCCTTGGATACGACCATTGTTGGGAGTTACTGCCCGGCCTACGGAGGTCCTGGGCATACCACCACCCCCTCCACCATTGCTTCCCATCTGTGGCCGAACGCTGTCACCACCATTGTTCCGGACAAAATCGATCGCTGTGGCCGGACGCTGGGGCAATCCGGCCGACACTCCGGAGCCGGCGCGAGCCAGTCGATTCATGATAACACGGCTGGAGGCAGATTCGGGAGGTGGTTGGCCAGTTGTGGATGACGTGGCACGCGCTGATTGGCTCCCAACGGGTGAAGGTGTGCCGGCTACAGAGGAGGGCGTTGGAGCGCCAGAGAGGGGCATTTCCTTCTCGCAGCGATCGGTAACAGGCAGACTGCCCTTCCGCTTGGGTAGTGGCGGCGCATTGGGTCCGCTGGGGGAGGGGGTGCTCTGCTGTTGGGGTACTGGGGTCGAATTTGGCATAGCGCGGGGCATCATTCGCTCCGGTGGTACTGACATGGCGCGGGAGCTGGAGCCTGTGGAGTAGAAGTATTGTAGAGAACAGTTTTATGTCATATCATTCGCTTAATTTTGAACAAAGATGGAATAATTTCAAATTTGCAAAGGAATTAGTATTAGTAATAATTATTTTGTTGTTCGAATAAAAAAGATATTATTCCATGCCAAAAATTGAACCTTTATAGGTAACTTTTACGTTAAAAAAAGTAATTTGCTTAATATTTATAAATAAATAAACAATATAATATATTATATACTTGGACCTTATCACGAATCTTAAACTGTTTTAACTCAAAATAGTTGTGTAAAAGAATATTATTGGCATGTAACGAATGCTATATAAAATGATTTTTTACTTACTGAATAAAAATGAAGAGCAAGTATGGATCCCCTTTTTAAGATGGTGTATCATAGTAAATTTGAAATACTAACATTAACTCAATTAAAACATTAGTTACCAAATTGCTGCTGCTGTTTGCTGGTTGTCCGCGCAGGAGCTAACGGTACAGTGGGTAACTGACGCCTCGACTGTTCTCCTTGGCCAATGGCTGAGGCCGGTCGCATCATTGAGGGTGTTGGGGTGCTCATAGCCGAGGTGCGTGACGATTGCTGTCGAGACTGCTGACGCGAGGACCAAGTTTCACCGAAGCCTCCTTCGGCGTCGTCACTTCTTTGGTGCATCTGAAAACAATAATTCAATTTATCAACTTACTAATGAAAACAGGAAGTAATTATTAATTGACTTAAAATCATCAAATTGAAATCAATAAATTAGAATCTCAATCTGGAAAAATAAAACAAATACACACAATTTTATTAGTACATTGAGTCAACAAATTCGTAGTTGACACAAAAATATGCCCCGCCCGAATAAATTCTTGAAATATATACGTATAGTAAACGTTGACAAAAGTGTCTTACATCTTCAACATCTTTGGACTTGTCAAGCTGTCTCAGAAAGTCAAAAAGTTCACTTGTGTCGGAGTCATTAGGTGACCTGTCGTACTTGGACACTGATCCCGGTACCAAGCGTTGACTGCCGCTTTCCATACTCGTCTGCGAGACTATTCGTAGATGGGGTACGGGTCCTGAGACTGAAAGTATCCAGGGATATTTACACGTGTATTAATAAAACATGCATCTCACAAGCAAGACATAGAAGGCAAAGTTATATAAGAAAATGTCAGCGGTCCCTTTGAAATATCAAATAAAAAAGAGAATACAGAAAATGTCATGCCAAAATATTTATTTTCAAATCGATTTCGCTCCGATCATCATAATAATAATAAAACAGAATATGACAAATTAAACTGAATTAAATGCGGTAAAATGAATAATTCAACAAGCTAAGTAGATTACGTAACAATAAAAAAGCGTACAGTAAGAGAGTAGTGAGAGAAAATCAGTTAGTTTTACATCTTTCATTACGCGGTGAAAAATCCAGAGACACTCTTAAAAGTAACTCTAAGCATTGAGCGTTCACCTCATGGCTATCCTGTTGTTGTTACCATAGAGTTGTAATTACCTTTTTCATCTTATATGAATTAACCTGTGATTACGGTAACATTATATTTATCAAATTATATTTTATTATTCTCCACTAATGATGATCGGAGCAAATTCGATTTGGAAATAAATATTTTAGCATGCATTTTGGCTTTCCTTTCTTAATCAAATTTATATAAAGTACATAATATACATAGATAGATATTTTCATTAAAATGTTGGAAAATCCCGATGCAAATAGATTATTAATATTAACCTGCACTATAAGAAGCGATCATACGTAAGTTGTACATTAAACTTCACCGCAAAACATGGATAAGCAGATTGGCATGAAATCAAGCAAAATTACACAGATCATACAAAAACCAAATTGTAGTTCATAAGTACGGCAGGATTGATTTAAGCTGGATATTATACAACTCAGCTGTACAAGTTTGCTATCCTAATAAAATCAAAGTACTAATTTCCTTTCATAAATGATAATGAATAAAACAATAATTATATTTAAGAATAGAAACAATCATCTGCTGGAATATATTTACATAATTACGATACCGCATTATGTTTGACTTTGACTTTTAATACATAATATCGATTAATTATCTATAGCTATCTTATTTAGTGGCTCAAAAGTAAAAAAAAATAAGATTTTGAAATTGAAATTAAATATTTCTTTGTTTTATATATATATATATATATTATATGATATTTCAATTAAGATGTCATAAGAGAAAGTTAGAAATCAAAATGCAACATTCATAAAAAGCACAGTATGAATACATTTATGGCACACATAAGGTCGAATATAATACTGAAAACAGTGGAAACTGAGGACCTTATTTATTTCTACTAGAATTGAGACATTTACAAAAAACAATTTAAAGCAAGATGTTTTAATGAAAAACTAATAAATTATTTTAAAATAAGATGTAATGACATTAAATAATATTTATACCAGCCGATAATGTAATTAAAATAGGTAGTTCTTATTTGTTCATAGAGTTCAAACTTTAAATGATAATAATACACACATAAAACATATTAATAAGGATTACATCTCCAATATGCTGTATACCATGCAAATACATATATACATTTTAAAACTTATATTATAGATGTATAATAAGAAATACACAAAAGTATGCGCTACACTGTAAAGCATTAAAAGCAATAACGAGCTGAAAGTCCGAAAGCAAAGCGGGAAGAAGTGTGGTGGGCAATATTTCTCATAGAAATTGAAAATAGGTAGATTCTCCAAGCATTTAATCGATATATAAATATAGATTAGTAGAAAATAGTGTCCTCCAATACGTTATTCATTTGATCTAATACATAATTCAGAGTTCGAAAAGATTAAACATAATAAGTAAGTTTTGACATATAGTTTATATCACTAAAATTCAAGATTTTATCACTAAGATTCAAGTAATTGATTTTGGCCAAAAAATCTGAAATATTAAAAAATGTCAACAACGTACATATTGATGGTTATGAGATGAGAGACTGTTAATGGATTCAAACGGTTTATTGCATGAATTGAAGTATACGAATTATGACGTTATATAATTCTTTGATAGTTTCGACAAACCCCAATTTTTCTCTAAATTTGAAAAGTTTTCAATAGAAAATTAAATTTTTATTAAATACACGTAGTTCAATTAAATGATTGTTATAAGACTATATATGTAATCAATCATTATACTTATATTTCACATTTTAATTAAAATAACATAGTGTTAATAGAAGTTTAAACATACCAAATAATAAAATATATATTATGATCGTTTCATTCTCTGAAATCATGTGAAATACATGCAAAATAAAGAGCAATTTTGGTGAATATAAATAAAGATTCAATTCTAAATGTAGTAAGCCAAATCCTAACTAATTCAATTAGATCATATAATATATGCGGTTTGATTTTGTAAAGCGGTAATTTAGAAAAGAGTTTTAAAATAATCTTTATTGTCATAATTAAAACGCAGCTTTTGGCTTATTAAATAAATCACGACAAAATGTCATTCAAGAAATCAATGTATAACATTGGTACAGTATAATCGGTGACGTGCACTAATTGATGTGCAGAAGAGATGCTGAAGTGAATCGGTCTCTATACATAGGTGTACTCACAATCGAGTTCCGTGAGGTCAGAACCAACACAGGAGGCTTGGTAATCCTCCTGATCAACGTCTAACCAAGGTGGAGTGGCATATGCATGTGCATCGAGGATTATATTAATTGTGGAGAGTACAAAACATAGACTATAGACACACGTTAAGTGCTGATCATAGAATTAGAACAAGGAATGCACAGAAGAAACATAAGTGAAAGAGGAGAAGTTTTAGTATACTAGACAATATAAATAAAGACGAAATCCTGTAAAATATAGTAAATAAAGAATAGAAGCAGAAGAAAAAGTTAAAGGAAGGAAATTAACAAGGCATAATACGAAAAATTAAGAGTATTAAGCCACACATATTTTTCGAAGGAAGTGGATGCGTAAGTGTAGGAGGTTAAGAAAACAGCTGACACTAGCGAGATTATATTATATACATAGTTTGATGAAGACTAGAGGCGTAAATTCAAGATTGAAGTGTAAAAACTGAAATAATTACCTATACACATAAAAAGTAATTTAAAATGTTTTATATAATATAAATTTTATAAGTTATTTATTTGTTAGTTGAGATATTCGATAAGTCTAAAATCTGATATATAAAAAACATTGGAATTTTCACTTATGTGATATAATAAAGTGAACATAAAAGTATTTATTAAGGACAAATAAATGACAAATGACAAATGTGGAAAATGTCTACATTGTGTTTAATAAAAGGGTAATAAAACTCACATCGTTCGTCGTTATCTTGTGAAAGATCATCAGAAGACACGGCGCCTGAAATAAGAAATAAACAATAAAAGATAAATAAATCAAACAAACTATTTCGATACAGGTATAAGGAGGGGAAATAGCGGTGCCTATCACAAGTGACAAGAATAACACGGTCCATGATTTGTTGGAAATACAAAACGGACTTTTCCGGTAATTATTAATTCACGACGTGTCTATGGTTGATTTTTCACACTTCAAAACCTACGTTAGGACAAAATCAATCAATCGATTAGGTGTCGGTAGGGTATGTGTAATTAGCTACCTACCACACATTGGTCTGTTAAGATGTAGGTATAAACAAGACTTTGGGCTACACCCACAGTAAGGATACCTCGAACTCTTAATTTGATATGTAGGACAGATCGCTTAGTTTCAGTCGCCTCTAAGGAGGAGGTAGTAGGGGAGGTTGAGTTTCCATCAGCGGAAACTGTCACCACTGGTTTGCTACAACCGCCCGAGAAAGACCGGCATCTCTGAATGAGACGCTGGGCCCCTCCTCTGACTGGGTAACTTATACCTAATGACTGGCTCAAAACATCTTCCTCAGGGTCGTCTGCAATCATTATACAACGGATACGATAAATAACCCTACAAACATATATTATATAAACAGACTACTTAGTAAAATTGTCAATAAATTATTTTATCAATTCGAGATAAAATTTATATCAGCATATTTTATACTACATATATATAATACATTAACATATTTCACCATTATACTATAATAAAATGAACTATTTCATGATGTATTATTCTAGCAATATACAAAATCAAATATATATATAGTTTTACTATAAAAAAAAATTCAATTCATTATGAAACATACGATTCATACATACCTCCATCGCATTACCTACTTTTAACCATATAATTATTAGTTAATTACTTATTAAACAATCAGTTGTGAAATTTGGTTCAGAGTCTAGATATTATATTGTTTATTAGTATTTTCATATCACTTACAATATTCTTTAACTAATTTCGATAAGTCAAAATAATTGTTGGAATAATAAACTTAAATATAGCCCTTCTAATCTACAATACATTTAGTTGGGCGATTAGTTTATGAGCCTCGGCATTGTGCATATATGAATGTGAAACTAAATATTTTAAGTATATTAAATAAAATGTGAATCGACAAAGACATTTTTGGCTGCATTACTGTGCATAAAATTTATGGATATACTTGAAATAATTATTTAAGAATATCCTTAAAAGAGTATTAATTAACAGTACTACTATAGCATATTCACAAATAAAAAGACTAATACTTTTACACACTTGCATAATGTGCATTGTACATGGAGCTAATTTAATAGAAATTATATAGTTAAGGCTGTCATAAATCATAAATTATTTAGATAATAGTATATTAAAATCTCAAAGTCGTCACGTGTTCAAAATATGATTTAGATATTTTATTATGAATTTGTAGAGAAAATGTTAAATCTTAGTCTACACAAATTCACAAAATAAATATTTAAAGATCATAAATATGTTTTCTTTAATTATGTAACCAGTTCTACATATATGTATATAAACCACAAAGTATATACATAATAATGACTACCTACCAATATTTCATTCAATATATTGTAGTAATATTTAGGTATACAGTAGGTACTACAAGTAAATTAAGAAATATTTACTAATCTAAAACTACTGTTCATTTATTAAAACGCTATGTTAGAGTAATAGGCACCTATATCAGATTTAGACTGATTTTATATTTACTTTTTGTACAAATATATCGGAGACGATGTTCTAAAAATGAAGAATATTGTGGGATAAAAAATGCGTACTGTTATTTTATTTTGATTATAAATATTAATATGCAAGAACTTATTACCATAATTATACCAAAAAATAGTTAGATTAAAAATGCAGTTAAAATGGACATGTCACCCAGTGTTTAGATCCAAGTAAAGTATAATGTTAGGCTGTTAATTATGTTGAGAAGTTTAGCGTCTGAATAGCTAAATTAAGCCATATAACTATAGCAATTTCAGTTATAAATCCATAACACAATTAATTATCTGTTTAAATGGAATATCTTCATATTTAGATGTCATTTTTCTTTAATCCCAATCAATTAAATATCATTACTAATTTCTTTGTTTGTTTACTACATTACTTAAATAATATAATAGATGTAAGATAAAATAGTTGCGCCATTTAAGCGCTGAAGGCTGTATTTAAACAAAAAATGCAGAAATTGCGTACTAAATCTAGGAAAGATGTTACACATAAGTTTTGGTTGGATTAGGAAAAAGCTTTATGTGCGGTTATGATAGGGAGCTGACTGAGTATTGTTAAGCGCGCATATTTAATTAAAGAGAGTAAATATATTATGAGTATATTATGTATATTAAGAGGGCAGAAAACTCAGGTATAACAGTAGACATACATATACTGACAGAAAGGGAAAGGGGCCCAGCATACCACACCTAATATTGAATGATGTGCTGCGTGCATGTGTATACGTGAGAGACAAATTAGTATGTTAATAAGTTGCAAGGCGTGGCGAAATAGTGGGCCTGCTTCTATTGGTTGAGAGGAGTTTAGCAGTGGCTAGCAGAATGCCGGAGGTAACAATAGGAAGAAACCGAGATGTGTGACGTGTCACCCCGTGTTTCATCGTTGTTTACCAATGTTATTGCGCGCTGACCGCGGTTGCCTTGATGACGTCGACCATGCTGGAATGCGATTGGATGAGGTCGGTGTACTAGCTCTCATTGGTTGATGCTGCTGTTGGTTACTGGATGATCGATTGCTTCTCATCACTGAACGCCTACTTAAAGGAGTAGGTGGGTTACTGGTCTCTTTGGCCCTGTTTTCACTTCCAATTCCACGGGGAGAAGTCTTTAGGCCGATGCCTTTGGTGTCCACTGGCGGGGTACTAAGAGCGTACATGCTCGTGCTTCGGTGACTGTTGTTGAGCTTTTCGGGCTCTTCTTAATTGGTGAAATGAATGAGTGGATTTACAATGAGCAAAGTTTATTAATTAGTCAGTGGTTGATCGATATCAGTCACAAACAAAGATGGGTAGATTTAAGTGGTTTGACTCTTTTTTTAAACAAAGCAGTGAGTGACAGAGAAAAGGTGAAAAAATCTAGTAAGAGATATCACGCAGATGAAATAAGTACTAGTTAAATAGAAAAGGAATACTATTTTAACAATTACATGCGAAAAAGTTACAGTATTATGTACAGACAGCGGTAAATTAGAATATTACATATTTTTAAAATTTAATGTATTTAATGTTATGCTTAATTCAATGCTCATTAGTTATAGACCGCATTATTAGGTATAGAGCGTGTAATATAATTTTATCGAATCCAATAATGAATATTGAGAGTAGTTTACTTTCGACACAACATATATACGCTTATCGATTTAAATTAATGACAAATAAACGCAAGAAAAGTATTAAAACGAAAAGAAGCTTATTTTAGATAGAAATCTTTAAAAAATTATGTTTATTTGACAAAGAATAAAACTTTTATTAATCGTTACAGCAAAATGGAAAGAACATTTTAAAAGATGACTTATAATATATATGTATATATATAAGAGTAGCTGAACATCTATCAATTATAGGAATAACAACACAGTTTGCACAAAACAAATATTACTTACTGTCAAAGTAATAACTTTTTCCTGATAGCAGTAAAAAATGGAATCGAATAAATTCAAATAATTTATGAAATTTAAATAATTTATGAAATTTAAATAAAGGAATAGGATTTCATCCAATCTCTTCATGGATTATGGGTACAACTATGAAATACAATTTGATGTGTTGGTTAATATAAGAAATGAAAAGTATCGAAAAGTTCACGATAAAGAAATAAAAGATTACTTAGGGACTATTTCAAACAAACTGTAGTTTTCGATCTACTAGTTTAGTATATATTGATTAATTTCTATGGTAAAAAATATAAATTGTACATACTTCATAATTATAACTCAAATTAAATAAATGTAGAAAAATACTCACTTTTTATATCTGCATCTCCGGGAGCAGTATTTTTCAAATTTTCTTTACTCTCCCGTTTCTAAATGGAAGACAAGTACTAAGTTAATAGCAATATTTTTAAATAATATAAACTGATACTACATATAAAATTATGTATAATATAATATACATTAATGAGCAGAAAATGTAATAGCTTGAAAGAGTACCTTCGCCAAAAATTTGCGCATGAAGTTTGCTCCCAATCCACTACTACGATTTCTGAAAAAAAAGAAGCCAATATGAAATCATTACATAAGTGAATTTGGAAAGTAAATTATTGATGTACTATAGATATTAACTTGTGGTCGGTAGCACTCTTGTGAGACAGAAGAATTAGGTAGTAGCGAACGTTTTTAATTGTCAGGCTAACTGTACAAGACTGTGCAAACATATGTCATTATATACAGGGTGGCCCAAAACTTAGAATACAGTTATTATAAAATATTCAAATTGACTTATGATTAAATCATTAGTTATTAGAAATCAATTTAATAATCCATGATTGCAGTTAATAAATTTGAATTAAAAAATTGTAAATGGCTGTTACAGAAATCGACTTTCATTATAAACTATTTATAATCAAATATTGTAGCTTTAAAGTAATACTGGAATAAACTGTTAGAAGTCAATAATGCTTGTACAATAACTTTTGGGCCACCCTGTATATATTACAATAGACAGACACAGAAAACTGCAAATGTGTCTCTAGAGTACGATAGAGTGCTATTGGTCACAAGTTTAATACCTATATTATACAGTGCACTTCATAATGTTTTAACGTATATTGATATTCTGTTAACAAATTTAGCAGATATTGTAAACCGAACAAGAAAACTTGTTTTTAGATGTACAAATTAAAGAGCCAAATTATTTAACAAACAAAGTTTTTAGATATCATAACAATTAGATAGTTTTATTATTAATAATAAAACACATTTTAAACATTTTTACTTTTGACAATGAAACTGGAAAGACTATTTTGACAAATTTGCAAGAAACAAATTATAAATTTAATAATATTTTTGTTTACTATTCATAGGCATTCTCAGAAATATACTTTGAAATATCTATATTCCAGAAGGATCCAAATAAATTCCATTGTCACCAATGGGTCAAAAATCAAAGAAAACTATGCAGCTAGTTGGATAAATAGCGATTGATGTTGAAAGAAAAAAGGCCAATTACAGGAGAAGGATGGGAAGAAAGAGAGACAGAAATGGGAGCAAAGGTGTAGGGGGAGGGGGGATACGGGGAGAAACCATAACCACAAGCCTCTATAGTAGCGATTAATTATCACACAAACAACAGTAATGAATTTATAGAGTACCTATGTATTGAACATTATATACGCTACACAAATTGCTAAGTTACATTTTCTCAATATTCTTAGTTTTCTCAATTACAAGTGATGTTTTTGTCTTCATCTTTATAAAACAAGTAGGTGTTTTGTATAAAATGAATCATTATTTTTATAAAAATACATTAATACGTGATAACATTTAGACAGTAAATGTTTTTATAAATTAAAAAAGAATACAATTGCTGATAAATAAGAAATATGAAACAGCTGTTAACAAATAGTATATTAGAACAAACTTTAATTTCATTTTGTAAAGAATATATTAAAAGTAGTAGGTGAAGAACATGTACACCCCCCTCCCAACCAATGGGTTGGTCCTCCACCTCTCCTACTACTATTTTATTACTATGTTTTCATTAATTTAGGAGGACGTATTAAACATGAAACATTTAATTGAATACGTTGGGACCACTTTTAAATGCAGTTAAGTAACTGTTTCAAAATCTTAAATATTTGATAATTGAGATATTCTCAAATTTGGTCCGTAAAAAGCCGCAAACTGATATTATAATAAACATATCTTCTTCTTAACTTTGTGAGTCCGAATTGTATTTTTCAGACATAGATAAATACGAAGAAAGAGATAAAATAGTCTATCTATAGCGATAAAGTATAAGTTTCTAGCAAATGAAATAACGCAGGAAATCAGTTCAAAGGTAAATCAATTCATGCCTGCCAAAAGGAATCTCAAGCCACCGATTAACGTAGTATATGGTATGTTGGCTAATAGTAATGAAGTCATCGTCACTGTGTCATAGTGGCGGTTCTAAAGGGAACATAGACTTACTCAGTTAAATGACATATATCGAGGCTAGAAGGAAAAAGATTATGGACAACAATTGAAATTAACTGAGCAACAGAAACAGTATGTACAATGCAGGAATTTTATAGCATAGATTAATGACCACTATTGGAGAAAAATAAATAATTCGATAAGAGTAGAATAATATTGTTGGCAATTTTTTGTGACAAACACGCTAAAATTATTTGTTTTTACTAAGTGTAACCCTAAATGAATCGAATAAAATGACATTTTTTAATTGATTAGTTTAAAAAATGAATAAGATTAAACAAAGTCAAAATTCGAGTCTACATACACTGAAGTGGCGAAATGATAGACTGCTGCTATACAGTGTCAATATATACTTGTTCTCGTTCTCAGAAAGGTAATATAATAATGAGAGTAATAATAAAGGAACTTAAATATTTTAATTGGAAAAGTTCGTGCAAATAATTCTGAGTGGTTCAACATTTATAATTTAGACTAAAAATTAATTTTTAAAATTATTTATTTATAAAACTATTTTATATATTATATTTATAAACCAAACTTTTTGTTAATAATGAATTTCCGAATAAAGTGAACATAAGAAGGGCTTCTAATTCTTCCAATAACATTTAAAAAAAGTTTAAATAACCATAGTAGTAATTAGTTCAGTATAAAATTTAGGAGTCAAGCAGACTTTAAGGATACTCTTAACATTGTTATTTAAATTTAATTATCGCAATTATTCAACAGACAAAACGGAAGGTATATTTATGGCGTCTAAGTTTTATACAGATATTAAAACACAAAACTCTTAGTACAAGTAGTCTATACAAGGCGTAGGCGTACTTTTTAGGCGAGGATGATGGGTAAGATTTGTACTGATCCATAATCTTCGTCTCTAGTCGTTCCTTCTGCTGCTGCAAAGCTGTGAGACGATCCCTGTGACGAAGATAATAATGTACAAATAAATAAATAAGAATATATAATTGTACAAATATAAGGGTAAAAGTTCTGTGGTTTTTCTGGAAATTAAATCCAATCAATTTTATGGTGATCTTAAAACCAAACCAGACTAAACCAAAACAAGATAATTATTATTATTTAACCAGTTGATGTTAAATTAGAATGTTTAAATATATATATATAGTATAGCTGTTGGTAAAATGAAGTTAGGTAAAGATGAATTTTTTAATCACTTTAAATAAAAATAATTCTGCATACCTTAAAAGTTATATTTTTCAAACTTAAATTATATAATTACTTTCCTAAACTAAGAAAATATATCAAATAGCAAACTTGAGAATATTCTGAGAGTTTTGCATGTTGTCTGCCTACCAAAACGCATTTATAGTTTAAAAGATTCCTGCACAAAATAGCTTCTGTTGGCTTATGGTAAAGTTTTAATATTTATGTGTTTTTAACCGACACAAAAATATGACGTTGTACGAAATTTAATCTAATTAATTGTAAAATTAAAACTAATCGCAGTCATAAAAATGGATTAATAAGAACTATTTAAAGGGAATCTTCCATCCTCATAAAGTAGACAACAGCCACCAAACACACGATATAAATTGTTGTGTTGTGCTTTACGGGAGTGTTCTACCGAATATAGGTATATATATATATATATATATTATTATGTTTTATTAAAACAAAAATGACATCAATTGGTTCAAATGCATGCGCCAAGTTGAGCATTTTCATCATTGATCTTCAACGCGCCGCGCCGTGCTGCTTTCGATGAGCATAGGCTTTATTAGTAAAGTCGATTATTACGTCATCAATACTTTTGTTCTTATCAAAACTATAAATAACAAAATAATAAAAAATACTAACTAAACTTTTGAGAATATCAGTTTAAGATTCCCAAATATTAATTGAAGTATTTTTATTACTTTCAAATATTTCACTAAAATTCTGCGAATTCCGAGGGTCGAGATTAGAATCTAAAGAATCTAGAGCGAGCGACGAGAACGCCACTTTAGTTTATGCTAAAAGCTTTCAAAAACCGGCATATGTTTTGGCGGCAATTGATGTTAGACGCCATTTTAATGCATTAACAGGTTGTTGTGAGCCGCCTTTAAACAATAAAACTATGTCCAAAATTATATTTGTTTATTGATTAGTATTATTTATAGCTATTTTGTTCAAAATATAAGCTCCAATCCTTTCAATTGAAAACTACTGCCAACTTCTATCGAGTAATAGTAATATCTAAATGTTATCGTCAAGTATTTCTTAGAGTGAGGATTCTTGTCGCTCGCTCTGGACGCCACTCTATATATGTACACACCACCCACCTAAGAGAGAGTTCTTCCTCGTGATGGTGGTTCTTGTTCTCCAAAGTCTGCGTGAGGAGGTCTTGATTCTGACTCAGCAGGGCTTGCAGCTGGAGTAAAAGCATTCGTTTCTCTTCGTCTAACTTTTGGTTCAGTGCTGTCAGAGCCTGCACGGACATGAGGGCGGTGGTGAGGAATAGTTTTGAATCATTGGAGGAGCCATCCAAGACAGCTTGTGCAATGGAATAGATTAATCGCTACAGTAGTTCTTTAATCGAATTGATCTAGAATTATTAGTTCCTGTATATATACCATTCTAAATATAAACCAAATGGAAATTAGAAATATAAGCATATGCAGCCAAAATCAAGAGAAATGAGTCACCTTTCCAATGTGAAAAAATAGCATATTATAATAACAATTGACTTTATTTTTATAAGATCAATATTTTTCAGTATCCATATTATGCAGGCCACACAGCTCCTATAAAGCATATCTAAAAGAAGTTCTCCTCTTTCATAGGTCTACTTTTTACCTCGCATCGATCGGTGAGCTTCGCCACTTCCAGGTCAAACTGCGTGGTCATCTCGAGGCTCTCCGACAGCTCGGCCTGGACTCGCTCGTGTCGGGCGACCAACTCCGCGTGCTCACGACGCAAGGTCCGCAGATCGGTCGATATCCGACGCAGCTCCGTTTCTGCCTTGTCGCGAGCCGCGGCCAATTCAGTGCGCTCACCACGGAGACGAGAACACTCCTCTTGGAGGCTGACGGAGGCGTGTGACTCGCCTGATATCGAAGGATGTTACAAGTGAGAATGTTAGTGTAGGTATATCCGGTCGTGGTCTATCAAATATTTCGCTAGATATAAATACATTAGTACAAACTCAACAAGTCTAAACTAGTAATATACAATGTAGAAAGATATTGTGTTTGTCGTAATTTTTTACGTAACAAGACTAAATACAACAAATTCCCGATGGGTAACTAATAAGATAACATATTTTTATATGTTTGCAATGCGGTTAATTTTGATTATTTTAAGGAATAAAAAAAAGTATTACTGCATCGTAATAATATTAGTAAGTTATTTACTATGTTACTTTTAAAACATTTAAGTAATATACCAGAAAAGCAAGTATAAAAAATAAAAAAATAAATATCTGCGAGTAATTTTTAGACTAATATTTTATATCTTATTGGTAATTTAAACCAGGACATCTCTTCCCTCACAACGAACCTTGGAGCTGATCTTTTTCTCTCTCAAGCGCCTCTCGGAGGTGTTTCACCCCCTCAGCCTCACGCTGCAGTCGCGCCACCTCCTCCCGCTTGTCTCCCAACTCGCGCTGCATACTTCGCTCTCCGGCCCGAAGCTTGCTCGTCTCATCGCTCAACTTCTCGTAGTCATTGGTGAGTCGGTTGTGCAGGCCAGTCAACTGGTCGTGATCGCGTTCCAGTCGGTTGAGAGAGTTGCGGTTCTCCTCCAGCAGGTCGGTCACTTTGCCATGTTCACCCTCCAGGTGGTTGTACTGGCCCTGGAGTCGGGTTGTTTGCGACTGAATTCCCTCAACTTGGCCCTTAAGACTGGTGCTCTCGACTTGAAGACAGGCGTTCTGAGTCAGTAAATCAGTGTTTTTCTGCTGCAGACTGGATAACTGCTCCTCTAAACTCGTGTTTCTTGAGCTTACACGCTCGAGTCGATCTTTCAAACTGGAGGTGTCGTCCGAAAACCGGCCAGCTTCTGCCTCTAAGCGTGCATTCTGCAAACATATAGGTAATCAATTTGTCAATAAAGCCAACACTTTATCAGTATAGATTGTTATTTGTAGACCAAAGAAGGATCAGTAAATTATAGTTAGGCAAAAAAAGTGAATAATAATATCAGGGTTTCCGTACCAATTTGCAATGAGCAGAAATATCGATTAAATACATTACAAGAAGGAGCAAGTCTTTTTTAGACTCCAACTGAAAGTTAAACTCTATTATCAAAATACATTTTATGGTGACATTTCATTTCACCCTATCTAATCTGATTTTATTTAAAAAAAACCGCGTTTCACCTATTTCAGCATATTTAATAAAATAATTGATAAAGCAGCGACTTGACCTTGCACGATACGAGTTACATCTGTGCTTTGCCAGTGATGCCATTTCATTAATATTTCTTTATTTGTCATATCTACTTCCTCGAAAGCCTCTCGGTACAGACTCTCTTTATAGGTACAAAAGGATTGCTCGTCGTCTCTTTAACGGAATCTATATAACTGCTTCCTTAATAATGATTTTGCTTTTGCGGATGCACACCCTTTGATGATTATAGCACACGATTAAATGTAACAGTGGTTACATGACAGTTTTTCTTATTACACTTCCAAGAAACTCAGATCGCCTTGATCTCTATTGAAGGGAGAGTTCGGAAGTTTTCTTGCAATCAGCAACAGGCCAAGCTTTGGGCGGTGGTCTGGGCGGTCTGTGAGGCGGAAGCAAACGCCACCATCCTGACAGACAATACGGGAGTGCTCGGAGCACCTATACAGAAGGGCAGTTCCACAGACTGTCCTTCAATTCGTCTTTTAAAATCTCTATTTTGTTCATGTACCACCTGCTTCAAACAAGGCTGACCCTTTCTCTCGTTCTACCTCAGTTGGGGTCCCTACAACCACTTACTCTACCTACACGTATTGTTACTCGCAAACTCTAATGTTCCTTCTTGTTCGGATATTCGTGTTTTAATGGGTTACACTTTCGTCTATTTTATAATATGTACATATATATTATTTAATTTTAAAATCAGTGCTTTTAAAGCTATCTAAATAAAGAGAAATATTATTTATTAGAAATTATTATAACGAGCCTTCCAAACATAAAACATCTCCAACTCGTTTTGATTTAATGAACTGCATTCCTTTGACAAAATAATACGTCCAACATCAGACACTACTATTTGTAAAACGGAAGGCTCTCAACTCTGAGGTGGACAGAGATGGTTGTAACGATACATTGATCTTTTCAAATTGTTTACGTAATCGGATTAGCGTAAATCAATGATTAGGTGAATCGATACGCATCCCATCATACATATAAGGTCCAAAGATTCAACATTCAAAAGTTTTAACCTGCTCTATTATCCTCGCTACTCATTCCCGAGGGAAGATGTTGGAAATAAAATGTCATTCAGAAATGTTCATGACCGATATGTCAGAAATAAATGTAATATTTTAATTAGTATAATAGGTGGACATGTTCTTCTGAGCGCAGTAATAATTTCTTTCGCTTTTCATAAATTAAAAAACACAACACATGTACTACTCTGTAAATGGTATAATATATTATATTTGATATAAAATATTCCATAAATATTTTCATATCAAATAAATGAATATGAAAATTCTGTGCTTTTTTTCCATTAGTTTCCAAGATTTTCTCTCCAATTTTCTAAAATTTAAATGGTTTAAACATTTTCTGGCCATTGAAAATGTACTTTCAAAAATCTGAGGGGTTTCCTAAAAATTCAAGGATCAATTGTAATATAATTGATTAATATTGATTTGCAATATCAAAATTTAATAATATGATTCAAAATATTTCCCAATTAATAATTTTATAATACTTGTATAAGTAGTATAAATTTGTTAATGCTTATTTTAAAAAAGTAAACAAAATTTGGCAAAAAAACAGGACACCAACTATTTTTATTTGTTATGCTAATTGTAAATTGTAGAGTGTATCATTTAAAAAGCAAATTATAAGATTAACTGTCACCTGTCTCTCTAGTTCAACAAGACGGTCTTTGAGCTGCATGATATTTCGTGTGCCCCCCTCTTGATCCGTCTCCACGACTCTCGTGACGCGAACACCACTGCCCGAGCCAGTGGAACCCAGACGACCACTGTTCTGCCCATTCAGACGAGTCGCGGCCTCGAGTTCTTCCTCGTGACGCTGCTTACAGGCGGAGAATTCGCGGTTTATCCGTTTGACCTCCTCGGAGAGATTCAGATTCCGAGTCTTTGACTCTTCCAGTCTGATAAAATTAGTCGGATAACAAAAGCTATAAACAAAAATCATCACCGATGTATAGCAGCTTATACTGTCCACCAGAAATAGTAGATAAGCTTGGAGACTATGAAAAACTTATTTTATTAAATTCCTTGCAGAATATTTACGAGAAATACTCGGAGAACTTTATACTTATAAGTAAGTGATTTACTTAGATCTAATATAATCATAACAGGTGCTCTTTATAAAACATCAAAGTTACCTGCTTTCCAAAGAAACAATTCTTTCATTCTTCTTTTCGACTGCTTCCTTTGTTGTTTTCTCTATCATGGATTCCAAAGCTTGATATTTTCTGCAATAATAATAAATATGTTGTTCAAAATATAATGTAGAAGAAAACACAAATTTGTTATTCCTTTATTAAAGTAATAATTGGAGTCTGATGGTCATATAAAAATACCACAAGTCCAATCTTAATAAACACTGATTTTTAAACTAGTATTGATTATTTAATTTAAAAACGGATGATAGAGTAAATATTAAAATCTTATACAAATCAGTGATACATGAGTACTTAAAATATGCGATTTATTAAAGTGAAAATATAACACATTAAATGATTTGCGGTTGAAATACAGTTTATCATTAAGCATGTTATCTTTTTAAAGGCTTAAAAGACCGATTGCAAGATACTAAATAAACATGTAGAGTGCTATTTTGAAGAGTATGTCATTTACATTGTATAAAAAGGACTAATGAACTAATTTCAATAGTTAGTTTAGGAATATGGATCAAATGTTCATCAAAAAGGAAATTATAATACTTTGTTATAATATGTGTTTTCAAATAATACCCATCAATATTGAATGAGACGATAAATGCAAATTGATTGAAAAAAATATTGTTCAATGATGGCGTTTTACTCGTAATGTTTACTCTATGTTAACACTTCGTTGAGTTAATAATGTAAGATAAACCCAGATTCTCTCTAAACAAAGAGAAACTTACATGATTCCTATTCACCAAAATAAACATATATAGAAAATGCAGGCTACACACATGTCTACTTTCACTACCTATATTTTGTGAGTACAAATGTGTAAATATTACTTGCATTATGAACAATATTATAAACAAGACAGATCTTTAGTCATTTGTGTGAAAGTGATGTAGAAGTGAGTAGTCCAGAGTAAAATATAATCTTTGCATTTATTTAATTTAAAAGATGTCTACTGTTATGTAAACATCATGTTTCATAGTCATCACCCATGAATATATCAAAACAAATTTATCACTAGTTTAAGTGAATATTTTTTTTATGAGCAGCGGAAAGGTATTTTACATTATGGAGAGGCAATCAACAATAGTCGCAGGTTGACAAATTCTTATTTCTTCAAGTTTAGATCTAATCTGAGAGAACTATCAGGTGATTAGCTCTAGAATCATACTTTCTATTACAGTAGACAACGGTAAATGTGGACACTTAACTACAACAAATGAGTCGAAATATCAGAACACATTATAGTACAAATTCAAATAGATATATGGAAAGATACTAGAAACTTAGGGTATCAATATTTGTCAACGACGAATTTTATGTCATGTTTACTTGAACCCAAAAAGTGGTTTTCGATGTAGAATAAAGTACTCACTATCGATCTATCGTATTAGTATCGTTAGAGAACCAAAGCAACAGAGACCACCTCCCTATGGGACGTACGTAAGGCACACGCAAGTTAGGTTATGACATTGTAAGGCTGTTGCACTCTTCCCAGCAAAGTAGCCTGGGGTTTATAGCATCGAGTCTATGGCAGCGGTAAACATATTTTATAAAAATTAGGCTGCGATTATACAATAACCTATAATCTTAAGAACCGTATAGTCTGTCTTAATTTTTGCGCGATTTTTCTAAATTAATTGAAATAATTGTATTAAGCAATTCCAGCACCCGGCCCTGGAATACTAACTACGTCCGGTCGATCATTGATGATACAAAACTTATTTTTATAACGAATATAATTGAACTGTTTATGATTGGTTGAAATAAGCAACAAACTAATGATTTTATAAATATACACTAACCATACTCCTTAAATATTAATTAGTCGTCTATTTGAAATATTATAATTTTATAAAATTAAACAAAGATACAGCATGTTACCTATCTTTTACCTACATATATAATTAAAGTAGGTAACAGTAACTTTTTCAAATTCATTTTTATAGAGAAGAGGGCGGTTGATATTGTAAGTAACTGGAGGCCGCTCTCTTTAATATAATATCATATCACAATTTAACACAAAAGTAAACAAATGGTTCCTGGAAGACGCCGGCCCCCCCGTTACGGCGCCTTTTTTTATTTTGCCTCGTCGGTTTTGAAATCCTGGCTACGAGCTTGATCTGAATGTTGCGTTAGTGGGATACTATAAGTTACTGTATTTAATTTGCGGTGCTTAAAATCTCATGTTATTATGCGGTGTTAGAGACACTGCCTAAAAATTACGCAATACTGTAAATTACACAAGCCTATATCTAGACCAGTGGAGCTTTCTTAACCCTATCCATAGCGGGCTATTTTACGCATCCATATTTGGGGTGAGGGGAGGGGATATGTTCCCACTACACACATTGTGCTCCCCCTATAATTTTCAAGCTTCCGGGCGGAGTAGAGTTTTAAAACTTGGCATATAGGTAAACGAGGATGTTTTATAACACATTCCAATTTAAAAAAAGAAAAAAAAATTAAATTGAAAAATAGTTCAGAAAAACATTTTTTTGTTAAAAAAAATTAGCAATATATCACAAATATATTATAGGTAGTATATAATGATCTAAACAATTATTAAATTTTATTAAGTATCCAAAAAAAAAAAAAAAATCATTTATTATTTTAAAAATGTGAAGAATTTTTTGTTTATTAAGGTCACGTGACCACTTCATAGGGTGTACAGTTGTAAATATAGCACTAAAAGTAGTAAAAATTCATTTTAAGAAAAGTCACGAGAGCTACTATACTCAAATTGTTTAATAAAAATGCCAGCGAAAATAGAAAGAAAAAGAAGTCGGCGGCACTCACTTGTCAATGTGATCGTCCTGCGCCATCTGCAACTTCTCTCGATTGAGACCGAGTCTCTCCAACTCCTCGTTCATCTCGTCGCGCTCGTTGACCAACTGTTGACAGCGTATCTTGGCATTGACCAACTCCTCCCGAAGTGCCGCCTGGGCTCGCTTCTCCACGGAACAGGTCTGCACCAGTTCACGGTTCTCGAGCTCCACCTCTCGGAGGCGACCTTCCCACTCCCGGCCTGCCTCTGCTGCTAGTGTCAGTCGGGTACGCAGTTCTTCCCACTCAGCCACCTAGAGAGAGAGCGAGAGAGAGAGAGAGAGAGAGCGAGAGAGAGAGAGAGAGAGAGAGAGAGAGAGAGAGAGAGTGAGAGAGAGCGGGAGAGAGAGAGAGAGAGAGAGGAGACTTGGGTACACAGTTGAAACTATGACAAACAATCGATCTGGCACCATCTACTCACTAACCTACCTGCGAGTTGAGGTCATCAATTGAGCGCTCCTTGGCTGCGAGCGTCTGCTTCAGGCGTCTTATCTCGCGGTCTTGCGTGGACTTCTCCGTCTGCATACTCGAGTACTCCGTCTGAAGTTGGGCGCGGGCCTTTTCGGCCTCTTCGTGTCGACGGACAGAGAGTCGGAGCTGTTCCACACTAGTCTGCAGTTGGGTCGTCTCCTCTTCGTGGCTGTCCAGGGATTTATGACTCGCTTCCAGCTGCAGTATTGGTAGGTGGGTGGGTGCGAGGACACGAACCCAATTAATTTTGAGGCGATTTTAAGCTTAAGAAATATTTACAATATTGATTGTTATATTTTCTCTATTATATTTAATACTGTGTTGACTAGAACTCTAGGTCAGGTTAACATTTTAAATGAACAAGAACAAATTAATCTTTAAAGCAGCTTATTGCCTGAAATCGGTGATCCAATTACCAACAAAAATACGATTTTATAATGATTATTAACATTCGGAGTTTGGTTAGTATGCCATTATGCTTTCAATACCAGAACGCTTTACACTCCGTAAAAATTGCTTTCAATAATATTAAGTAGTTTATCTGAGTATTCTGAGATAAACTCCCCAAATTAAAGAGAGATTTGCAGATTTTGTACAAAATCTAACATGGTCATATTCCGAAATTGATTTGTTCATTCAGGCATTTTGTTCCATTTGCAAAATATATATTTTAGAAAATAACATACTGTAATAGAATGATAAGCTGAAGTACCGCAAAACTCTGGCCTTTAGTTTATATCCGAGATTTCGGAGATCCATTTACTAGTCAAATGACCTATATTAATTAATAAGAAACAGTGAATAATATAAGATTCATATGTGGCGCAAGCGATGCTTATATATTTCATAAATGAGATATACGGATAAATGGATTTCCCATGATTTTAAAAGTTTACAATTATAGTAGTATTAGTACGGGCACAGCTAGCACTCTCCAGCTACGAGGAACGAGGTACCAACATTGACTCCCTATAATTGTAGATAATGGTGTCAAACCTTCAGAAATGGACGTCTGCCGGTGTTTGGAGGGCTGGTTTGGAACCCAGTGCTATTTTAAAATGTTCCATATTAAAGAATGGGAATATTTATTATAATTTAAGCTAAATTTTCTAAAATTCTTATTTTTAATACAATAAAAGAATTTATAACCTTTTTAAAAGTTATGTTGCATATGATTTTAAACATATATCTATTGTCTTTATCTTAAAATCAAATCAAAATTAAAGACATATCATGTCATTACGTTTCCAGATGCTTTTGAATATTGGTACCAGGCCCATTTTGGCTACAAATTTAGCATAAATCGATAACAGGAGATGTTTAGCCACAATATCATGTGTCTTCCTTTAATGACTCAGATCACCTGAGTTAACCATTAATCGGCTGAATAATAATAATTAAAGAATTGTGCCAATTCCCGCATACTCAAATGCCAGACGCGTTTCGCACTTTATGGAGCTCATCAGAGACATGCAGAGTATCGAGCTGGGGTCCTCACAATTACAGTGCGAACTCTATAACCGCTTGACCACCGGAGCTCGGTCAATTGGCAAGGAAGACTTTCTAGCCATTATGACAAGTCCGTATAATAATTTCAAAATGCCACTGGGGTCGAAACCAACCCTCCAAACAACGGCAGACGTCTATTTCGGAAGGTTTGACACCATTATCTACAATTATAGCAGGGATCCTAACAGATCAATTTCCAATTTCCGGAAAATATTTTTAGCTTCCCCATCATCCACCCCAATTTATGGCGAGTCGAGCAGCCGAGCACCGAAATGTTTTCAGTTTAAAGCTTAGATTGCATTTAAAGACATTTAATTAACATAATTTGTTTGTTCTTTGTTCTGTTAAATCAAGTATTTTTATGCCGTGCTATTTAAAATTGTATAGGTCTAGAGTTTAAATTTAATGCATGTAAGAGTAATTATACAAATGTATAAGGATTGTTAGCACTGGAGATACAAGTGATTTGCGAATTGATGTGACCCAATAAATGAAGCCAAACTTTATAACTGAAGGTATTGTCAAGTTGGTTATGTACAGTTTCAGAGATTTGCAAATAGGTTATGGCAACTAACAAGAAGACTCTAAGATGAATAAGTGTATTTTTTGACTATATGTTAAGTGTTAACAACACAGGGTGGTTTGGGGGTTGCACCTAATTCCAAAAGAATGCACAATTCCTTGAATGTTTGGAGGTATTGAGCATAGTTTGAATGCAACTGCATTCTAAAGCAAGAGGATACCACTTTGTTCAGTGCTTCAAAAGCATCCACGAAAGCAAACAAATCACAGGACACATTGCTCAAAGCTTGTCTATATTTTTCAGTAATTTATGACAATCATTACCACTGAATGTACCACCATGGTAGTGTTGCATGAAATGTGCCACTTGTTGGCATTGGGACGCAACTTTTTCAGGCGTTTGAACAAAAGATAGACTGAACCCGTGAGAAGATGGAGCATTGTCAGGTGTAACACTGATGAAACTCAGGTCCTTTCAAGTTGGTCCATGTATGTTAGTTGTAGGTGTCCTTCACATCTAAATGGTTCTGTAGGTTTATGCTTCAGCAGCTTGGCTAATGGCAGATCTTTTCATTGGAGGGTGTGGCCGTATAGTTGCAGACATTTCTTTCGAATGATGATGCTTACCTTTTCTCGTTTGTTTGTTGCCTTGGATCTTGATTACTTATTCTTTGGGGAAAATGAATTCCCAAACAAAATCGGAGTAAAGTGCTGTGCGAGGCATCGAGTTCATTAGATAAGGTTTGTGTGAATGTGAGAGCTTTGGCACTATATCTTTCAACATCCCCGATTCTACACAAGCTTGAAAAAGTTGAGATTTTGCAAGATCACTAGTAGAACTGTTCCATTCTAGTCCGTTTTAATGCATGTACTATTTTTGTATTATGTATTTTTACAACTGTACTTTACTGTTATGTTAACTCATTGTTGCGCTGCTGACATTGCTTACAATTTGGAGCGCGTTATAAATATATAACTATTATTATTATTATTCTACTGACAAACTCCTGGCAGCAATCCCTGCAAGCTGTCGTCTTTTCTGGAAGACTATGCGACTATCAGAAACTTGACACCCCAAATAATAGAAATCTTCACAGGTTGCAAGTGTATTTCCTTGGATGGTGGAAATATTGTCTCGCAATCCATCGCCAATATGCATTACCTTAGTTGTATCCACGTTTAAACCTAGTCCAACAGTCAGATGCAATTTCAAATCGATGTAGTTGTCTCTGGGCTGTGGCAGAGTTGTCACTCATCAGGGAGGCATCGTCATCAAAATCTAAGGCAGGTTGCTTCATGGCTGGATTGCAGGAAGATATTCGTCTTAAGGCATCTTTATCTGTTAAAGATATGCAAAAAATGTAGTCCGTGACAATAATAAATAAATAAATATGGAGCTAATGTATCTCCTTGCAACACTCCAGAAGTTGTAGGGAATAGATCGCTTGTTCCTGTTCTTGTGCAGACACTAGCTTGTGAGAGACATTATACAGAGACATTATTGAATTTACAAAAGATTGTGGAATATCATACAGACCAAGGATTGTTTTTAAGAAAGTTCTATCAACACAGTCAAATGCCTTTGAAAAGTCAACAAATGTCACAACTATATTATTTTTCATTGATTTAATTATTCACATACAGAGGAAATCTACTACGCTTTGATATGGCCAAAATCCTGCTTGTTTTGGTAGAATGACTTTCTCGAGACATTCATGTAAGTGTAAAAGTAGAATTTGGTTGAAAAGTTTGGCGTTCACAGATATCAGTGATAGTCCTCTTTGATTTGTAAGGGAAGAACTATTTCCTTACTTGGGGATGGCCATAATGATAGAGCGGCGCCATTTATCAGGTGGTTATGATCTGTTAAGCACTGCATTCATAATTGAAATCAGTAACCCTGAAAGTGGGAGAATTCGGATAATATGATGGTAGACTGTCTGGTCCAGCTGATTTCCCTGTTGGTGTTGTACAGCATACTTTATTCAGTTCTTCTACAGTCATGTTACCAATGTTGACTTCAGGAGTATTGGGTAGACATTCAATTGAAATTAGCTCTTTCGAGTTTGTTGGAACATTGAGCAAGGTAGAGAAATATTAATGAATTTTGTCAATTTGATCCTTCATTGAATGAGCTGCCACGTAGGCATTTGGTGTTATTTTGCGACCTGTTATTGAATCAATACTTTGCCAAACAAGTTGACTTTGGCCCGCTTTGTGATGTTGGCTGATCTCTGTTGAGATTTCAATGATGATTTCATTTCTTCTGCAAGAATAGGTCTCTTCAAGATTTCTTTCCTGATGTTGATGACACATGGCTGGTTGATTGTGATGCATTGTCCAATAAGCATTGTTTTGCACTTTTTCTATTCTTTGGTAGGATAACACTGGCTGCATGTTTAACTGCTTTCACATAAGAATCATATTCTGGTTGTCCATCATATGCTCTGAGGGCTTCATCGGTAAATTTTTATGTATGTTGTTATCTATCAGTGCCTGCCAAGAATAAGACTGGGGTTTAAGCACATGGTGAGTTGGTCTCTATAATTTTAGGCTAAGTGTGCACATTACAAGAGCATGGTCATATCTGACACAAGCTGGCCTGATTGTTGAAGATTTTGGTATGATCCTTGTCCAACTTTTGTGCAAAAAAATATAGTCAAGCCAGCACTTACAATTCCGAGGTCCATAAAAAGTAAGCAGATGGGATCATTGTTGTCTCATAATTCCATTGGCTGCAACAAGTTCATTGCTTACAATAAAATCAACAGCATCGAAAGATGCATCTATGAGACATGAGTCCAAGCAAAATCTTACATAGTTTCAAATCAGTGGATATCGAAAATGTCTTTCAAAAAGATAAAGACCAATTTGAACCCATAAGGTTTTATTGTTGGTATCGTTTTCTTGCACTGATGCTGCAATGGTAACTATAAAACACTTTTAACCCCAGAAACAGATAATCTTGGTTTACTTGCATCTTGTTTGCAATGAGATTAAGAGTACTTATATTTTCACACATTTTCAACCTTTCCATTGTCCAATACTAGAAATCGTAGATTCTTAAGAATAAAGAAGTCATCCATTTGATGTTATTTTATGTATAAATTATTTTGAGCCTGAGGCTCAATGGGAAGCACTTCCTAATGTTTGCCTGAGGGCACAGGTAAGTTTATTTCTTCCACAGACACTCAAATTTAGCTCTTTATGAATGTGTGATATATTTTCGGTGGTTAGTTTATTACTTTGTTTGGATTGGACTTTGGGGACACAACAATGCTAAGAGGCTGTTCACCTTCTCTTGGTAATTTTATTTCAACAGAACTGGTTGAAGGCAATTTGGATATTTTCCAATCAAGTAACTTACTCTTTGGTTGCTAAGTTTTTTTGCTTTGCTAAAGCATACAATGCATACTAATTTTCTGAATGCATGCATATATTAGGTATTTCGAAGAGTAAATAAAATTTCATATATCAATCACTAGGTAGATTTAAAATGTTATTTTTTTTTAATTTCAAATAATAATTAACTTTCACATTTTAGATATGTAATATTGATATTTCAAATAGTAAGGCATATTGACGTTAAATTTTAAATTGTGGCGATTTTATAACTCCACTTAAGTTGCTAAATTATTAATATTAATATCTCAATGCTGACCATTGCTTACTCTTAATTCTTTCTGTTATACATATAATTAGCTTTTGTAAGATAAAAACATTTCAAAACTGTAACCATAGTATTTTTAGTATACATATAATATCCATATTTATATTCATTAATAATATGTTTCAAAGTGCATTGTTTCGAATACAAAAAATTGTCAAACTGGAGGTCAAATTGAAATATATGAGTTGACATTATTATTAGATTTTTGTGAAATATTAAGATCCAAAACGTTTAGAATATCATTTTTCATTATATCATACACAGATTTATATTCATTGATAATACATTTATATGTCTAAATATATATTCATTGATAATACATTTATATTTCTAAATATGCTTTTTTTGTTATATTTGGAAATATATTACACTGGCAGCCATACTGGATTATGATGTCATATTTTATACATTAGTGTTTTTGTGGTCCCTAAATACCATACTTACCTAAAATGCAAACATCTAGTCTGGTGAATTTTTGTTCAATTAAAGTTACTTTGGAAACACTGTAATTAGATAGCATATAAATTCAAATTTAAAAAATCTATATCAGCAATTGATATTTGCTTCATTTTTTCATCATATTTTAAAATGAATTTAGAAAATGTCACTTTAGAGCAATGATTTACTATGATTTCATATCTGGTTTAACCTTTTAATGATGGTATTGAAATCTCGAAAAGTTCACCTACCTAATGTCTGTATAAAATTTGAAATTGAAATTTGTAAGTTAGTGTATTTTTATTGGCTATTGATATTTAGTAGTCATCCTGCATTCTTAATGCATACAGTCTAAGTAGGTGTGTCCATAGCATGCAGGTATTATAATATATTATGCAGTAGGTACATAGAATAAACTTATTTAGCATAACACTGAGTGTGCAAACATATCTAATATATAATTATACAACAAGAGCTGTGCATAACTATTACTTATATAATTAGCTGAATGCACTATTTGCAATAATTAAGATATTTATGTTACAGGCTGAACATTAAAAGCAATGTATTATTCAAAATACAGGAGACCTATCATAGCATGTAATATTACACATTATGTGAGTAAGCAGTAATAATACTTTGACTACCCTGTTACTCTATTTAATTGTCTCTGTTTCCAATCTTTTCACTAACTATCCTCATACCATGTAAAAGAATTCATAAAAGGAAGACCACCCAAAAAATTAAAATGAAGTAAACCAGTCCTACCATCTACTTGGCAGTCACCCTATAATTGCATGTGCAACATGCTCTATAGACTATCATATTGAAAAGAGAGTACAGAGGAGCAGAAGACTAATTTTGACAACAACAGACCACCTTAAAAATGTACAGAATATTATAGGTTATAGATATTACTATAATAAGCTAAAATATGACTAAAAGTGAAAACATATTGCATAATTTAATACAATGTCTATTTCTATTTCTATTTTTCAATAACTGTGTTTATAACATTCCTATAATGGTGACCAGCACTATATATAATATAGTACATACATATACAATCATATAATATAATAGGTATATATATGTCATGATAAAAATACAATAATAATTATTCAATAGAATAAACCAAACATAGTGCAGAGGAAAAGAAATTGACCAAATAGGACAAAAATTTGGAAGTGAGTAGAGCCATACTGAACTAAATAGACTAATTAACTAATTCTAACTATTTTTAAACTAATTCTAACTAATTTTAACTATTCTAACTAATTAACAGTTAGAAAACCAAAGACAACAGTGCAAATGCTGGCTAGCCAATAAAATTTGTCTAAATAACACATTTGTTCATCTCCAAGTCTGTTTTGAACAATAGAATTTCAAACCTCTTTAATGTGTTCTCTGTCCAACAGTTTGATCATTGAGTCAGGTGAACTTCACCCAATGGTATACTTTTACGTTTTTCTATCCATTTCAGTTGAAACTATTTTTAGAAATGCATTTAAATCTATGTTAAAAGAAAATCTCAAACCTTGAGATGTCTGTCATGTAAAGACACTTTCAGAATATCTCAAATGTTGAGATGCCCATTGAGAAAAGGTTAAGTGGCTAAATCATATCAATGACTCACAAGAAATTTTCATGAACATGCTCCTGCACAAAGAATGTCTACAAGTAGTTCAAAGATTTCAAATGATCCCTTGATGATGAAGAGCATTGTGGAAGGCCTGTGACATCAACAACTGCTGTTCATGAAGACTTGGTTAACAATTTGGTGAAACAGGACAGTAGTTACAATTGAACAAATAGCTGAAGAACTGTCAATATCAGTTGGAAGCATTTATGATATCCTGCATAGACACCTCAAACTCAGAAAGGTTGCTGCCAGATGGTTCTCATACTTGCTCACTGAAAAAATGCTTGCTCATGTTGAATGGTGTCAGACTAATCTTAGACTTTGAAATCTAAGTGGTTTGAAAGAATGCAAAAGTGTATAGACTGTGGTGGGAAGTTTTTTGAAAAGTTATAAACTCTATATTTATTTATTATAATCATGTTTCTGTAATACTCATATATAATTGTTTTTTTAAGTAAATATAGATGATTTTTGGAAAAATAAGTAACATTTTTGGCTAAATTTGACTATTTTGTACTTTCAAAATTTAACCAATCATAAATGATGGAATCTTCAGACAGAGATACAGACTTAAAATTTTCACTAATATCTTAAATCTTTCTATAGTTTAATAAATTGCACAGATATTGCATATACCTGTATCATTTTACAGGTTCATATAGACTATACAAACTTTTTGAAGCACCCTCATACATAACTAAAATATGTAATGTTATTTTCACTATAAAAATATATAAATTAACTGTAGTCTAGTCTTGCATTTAGAAAAACGTAAAGTTCAGTTTTTAGTGATTATAGTAGTCATAAATGTGATTTTAAACATGCTAAATGGCATGATTTCTAGAAATTTAAAATGGCATGCTATAACATTTGCCAGGGTAGTCATGAATGCAGGCTCGAAATTAGGGTAAAATAAAATACTGGCAGAATCCAATCTCCTGCTACTTATGGCGAGGCATTCGAAAAAACTCAAGGTTTTACAAGCTAGATTGCCACTGTTAAAGGCATCTAAAATCATAATTTGTTTTGATATGATCTACTAAATCAGGAGTTCTTATGCTGCGCAAAGTTACACGTTTCAAAAAATATATCCTGTTGACAGCATCATTCAGCACATTCAGTTTCTCAACAGTTTTTTCAGATTGTCTAACCATTGGCTCAATTCCCAGAAATGCCTTAATTAGCAGATTGATGAAGGGCAGTTTGTCCATAATATACATGGCAGTAGCTATCAATCTAGGTAGTAATAATTTATCTAACACATGCAGCTCATGGTTGGAGAATTTGGAGCAATGTTTTAAACCATCAAATGGGGTAACTGTCATAGGGCAAGTGATTTTTAGACAGTTTAATAGAGGCAATAGAAAGTCTAGGCATCATTTCTGGCTTGATGAATGTTGCGCAGACTTTCAGAATCAATTTTTTCATTTGCTCAATCTGGAGGTGGATGAGTGGGATGTTCAGCTGCATTAACTTTACATATTCGTTCAGAATAGATAGATGTTGAACTTGCAATCCAGCTATTAGCAAAAGTTTTTTTCTAGAAAGAAAGAAATGTCCAACAATCTTGTCCAACCTTGCACGATTTTTTTAAGCTTGCATTGAATTAATTTTTCTCATGTATTTTTTTATATTTTTTAGTAGAATATACATAGTATCTCCTAAATTTGCTGTTGACCAGTGAGAGAAAGTTCATGAGAGATGTTTATGTTCCTGTATGTTTATGTATGGTAATCCAAGTAACCTAAAAATCTGAGAATATCATATTGGGGTGGTGGGTGTGTGGGGGGGGGGTACACTTTTTATGGGATGGTTTTGCTAATCTCAAAACCCAATCAAATTGATCCAAATATACTGGCCAGGCAGTAATTACTGGTAAATTTCGAGCCTTGCGAATGGCAGCTATCAATATTAACAAAATAACAATAATAGTCATTTATTTCCGAAATAGATGTTATATATTGAGTATTTTATTATTTTCAATAATTAAAAAATTATAATTGTTAAATATATACCAGGTGGTACAGAGCTAATGCATCAATTTGTAGTGATATGTAGGCAAGTAAATTTTTTTAGTTTAGGTACAATATTTTAGTCTATGTATACCTATACTATATAACTTTAAACAACAGCATTTAATCTTGACACAGCAGCATTGCACCATAACTTTTGTGATAGGCAAATTAATTAACTTTTAGGAAAACTGTGATAAAATTTTGCAAAATTAATTCCATTATAGGTAGTACATATTTATTAACATAATTATTTTAATAAGTTTTTAAAACACAGTACTTTTACGTTTTAAAACATAATGATCTTAAGAATAATGATGTGCAATTTGTCTACCATGCACATTGACTACACATTATAGTCATGCTCTCTATTGTAATATTTCTCTCTTGATTGCTGCATGTGAGACTCATGGCTAACATTCTACAAGATTGGCTTGCAACTCTTGCAGATTGGTGAGATTCTTTGCAACCACTATACACCTTTTAATAATAATCCATGATGTTAAGATCAGGAGAAGAGGGGGATCACCTATTTTCAGAAATGAAACAGGGAGCAAATTTTTCCAAATACTGCTGAGTACTTTTAGCAGTATGTGAAGTTACTCCATCAAGTTGCAAGACGAAAATCCCCATGTGGATACAATTGTGTGCAAGCAAGCAATAGATCACTCTCCAAATAATTGGTGAAATTTTTAGCATTCATTTTAGTTTTTTGTGGATTTACAAAAAATATGTCAGTTTTACCCCTCTAGGACAAACAGCAGGAAATCATAAACTTCAAGGAAAACCATGATCATTCATGATATAGGCACTGATAACTAATGTCAAACTTTCTTACGTGTGCATTTACACAATTGTTTTGATGATTAGTTGGAGCTTAAAGCATGAAGTCCTTCTCATTGTGAAGACATATGAATTTTACATCCACTTCCTTCTAAGCATGAAGCAGATACTGTGATTGCTGAAATCTTTTCAAATATCCACCAGTTATTTGTGATACTGTCATGTATCAGTAGGATTTAATTCCACCTTGATGAGCATTTGCTGAACAGATCTGTGAGAAATGTACATGTATTGAGCTATTTTATGGTGAGACAAATGGCTACCAGGATTGCTTTACTGCAATATTAGTAGTACTCTTCTATGACAGCCTGATTTTCAGCAATATAAACCGTCTTTATTGTACCATTTTTGGACAGATGAATGTCACCTGTGTCTATAACACAATTTATAGCTCTATCAATGCTTGATTGTGTCCAACCTTTATTTGGAAACTCTTGAACAAGTCTACAACCACACCAACTTTTCTCATCAAAACGAGTTTTAATCACATGCAAATTGCAGGAATTAAATCTAGGCATATTTGAATTTACACAGCAATTATCATAAAAATTAAAATTTAATGATGAAATCTTAGATATATGTAGGTCAACAGTGGGTACACTTAGTGTACAACAGAAGTTACCTGTTAATCTTTCTTAATACAACTCATAGTAAATTATAATAGAAATCGATAATTTAAATGCCAATAGAAATCACACTGCATCATGTGGTGTGTCAAGGTTAAACATGGCTGTTTACAGTTATATAGTATGTACATAGACTAAAATATCATACCTAAACTAAAAAATATTTGCCTACATATTACTACAAATTGATGTGTTAGCTCCATGCTACCCAGTACATATGTACTTATTGTAATTATTATTAACTTATAACACACAAAAAAAAGATTTTATCTATTTTTAAGTCAGAGTCTATACTATAGCAATGTCCTTTGTTTCTCTGTGAGTGGGATTATAGATATACAGTTTAGAAAGAGAATATTAATGTGGTTTACTATATGGCTAAAAATTTAAATCATTAACTGTACATACTGTTGAATAGTAAAATAAATAACTTTTTAATTATATATTTATTCAAAACTTTCACTTTTTAAATTTGCCAACTGTAGATATGATTAATAAATAATTATATAAAACATTTTAATTAGAAAACCAGTGATATACAAATTCACAAACCATACATAGTGTTGACATATAAAAATATATATCCTAGATAAAAAGTTTTATATCATTATTTGTCAACAGTATGTAAGGTTGGTAAATTTGAATACTACTGGTTTTGTAATTAAAATGCTTGATATATTGGTCAGTGTTAGCAATATAGCATATAGTTGGCAAAAATAAAAACATATAAGCTAAGCCAGATCCTGTCAGTCATCTAATAAAAGCATAACATGATTGAAATAAAAAATTATAATTTTCTTATTTACCAATGGTATGATATTGTCTATATTTGTCAATGGTTTGCAAATGGTATATATGATTTGTAAACAATAGGAATTCATTGACAGTGGGCAGTAGGGTGAGGTGGAGTAATTCCAGATAAAACATATAAAAAACTTGTTTTTTTTTAATGTTAATATGGTTCCCTGACACAAACTTTGTTAATTTTTATACAGGCAGACAATTCTCTATAACATAGAATAATCTTTAATCTTTATATCTGCATGATTATAACAGAAAATTAGTTTATATAGTATATTTGTAATTACCCCACCTTGGGGTAATTACAAATTGAATGGGGTAATTACAGAAAAAAAATAGACAAACCTTTTTTTAATGTTTACACTAATTTTAAACATGAACTTCCTTTATATTAACACATTCAAATAATTCTCATACAAGACAAAATAATTTTAAATTGTAATATCTTCATGATAGTCACAGAAATGTAGTTTTTAATATAAATTCATAATTATCCCATAGTAGGGTAATTACGAATTTATATCAGAAACACATGGGGTAATTATGGAAATATGAAATACTAATAATGGAAATATACTTTTCCATAATTACCCCATTTACCCAGTCAAATTTTTATTGCTGCATTAGAAATATGCTTAAATAAGTTAGATAATATGAAAAATGAAAAGAAATAATTTGAATAAATGTTAAAAATATTAATAGTAGAGTGATCACTGAAAAATACATTGAAAAAGGTGTTCAAAATATTTTCCAAAAAATTAATTATTTAGAAACCAATTGCATAAAGATGACATATGTAGGTTTATTTTTTATTTGTTTAAGTTGATTTATTTACTTAAATATATGAGATTGTGTGTACTTATTGTTTTAATATTTCAAATGTAGGAATCAAACTGGTTTCAAAAATGAAAAATTTCCAGAATTACCCCACCCCACACTATTGCCAATGACAATATTAATAGTTAGTACTATTTAATTACTTTACTTTTAGTATATACCATTACTATTTACTATTTATGTCTAGTGTAGTATATACAGCCCCGGCCAGTGACTTATCAGAGAAGATAACTCTTTCCTACTCTTCCACTGTCCAATCCTGATGCTTTCTTGCCCACTGCAGTCTTCTCTGACAATGTCAAACTGTCAACAACAGCTTCTTTGATTGTGAGTAAGTTGAGGCATGATGAAAAATTGACAGTTAGAGCTCAAACTATTGCTTTAATTCATTTTGTATGTGAAGTAAAGCCTCACTCATGCTCAGTAGTTTCTATCTTGGGTCTTATTGGCCAATTAGCATGCTGCTTGCATGAAAGGGGGGTAGGAAAACTATGATGCAATCACCTGGCTATCCAAGAAAGGGTTACAGTATGATTATGTCAAGCTTGCAGAGCAATCTCAACATTATATAGCATGCTATCACTACTCAACACACAATGAGGTTACAGACTGTGTTTGTGTAATCACTGGTCTAATTGTGTCATTCATCATATTCCCACTGCTACCCTGAGTGAGAAGGCTCAAAATTATTGATTTAGCTGTACATACATTGCTGAATGTCTTGGTTTGACTGGCCTGCACAATTAGAAGCATAGGAAGTGATTTAGTTAATGCCAGAAATTATTAAATAAGAAAGAACTGAAATTTTGACATAGGGGCATTAGAAGTGTCTGGGGCTGCACTATATGTCTATAGTACAGTAATGAGACTGACAGTGACAGTCAAAATGTAACCATGTCAAAATGTACCTAAGTCAAAACATAATCATAAATATAATTGATCATTGGTGGGTTGCACATATAATAGGGTGACCATATGATTTATTTAAAAAAATTCCCATATTTTCCCCATATGGCATATATTTAAAAAAAATTAAAAAAACATTTTGGAAGTAAAACAAAACTGAAGAAGAAAAGAGATAAATTTGTGAATAAAATAAATTATGTACATAGTAATAAACTGTGCACAGCATAAAAATTTTTTAACTTAAGTAAAATCAGATGTATTAAACCTTTTCTCCGCACTCAGCTCCGTTTTCAACTTTTGAACTATAAGGTCAAAAAAGTTGTGGAATACATTAAATTAAAGCTAAAAAAATTCTAAGAGGCCGAATTTTTTCAGATTTCAATTTCATTACTTTCTTC
>JAYRBW010114691.1:0-17700 GCA_036023295.1 Invenusta paracnida
GGAGAGGAGAGGAGAGGAGAGGAGAGGAGAGGAGAGGAGAGGAGAAGAGAAGAGAAGAGAGGAGATGAGAGAGGAGAGGAGAGGAGAGGAGAGGAGAGGAGGAGAGGAGAGAGGAGAGTGAAAAGGAGAGAACTTACAGGCAAAGATGAGAGCATTGGCAGTGACCTGTAGGTATTCGGCGGCCAATCCAATGACGACTAACTGGGCGCCGAACGAGATGGATCCAACCAACACGAAACCGATATCAGCGATCCAGCGTCGCAGAAGAAAGACAGTTGCTATGATAGCCAAGCCAGCGAGGGCGGCAGATCCACCGTTGAAGTAGCCAATATGGACGGAAGTGAAGCAGAAAGGTTCGCCCATTAGAAAGATGGTTGCTACGGGCATGAGTCCAACGAAGACGGCGACGTGGATGAAAAAAGCCGCGAGACAGAGGCAGATGAGAGTCGAACGCGAGGACGAGCTGGTGAATATCCGGAAGCCGAGCTTGAGCACCGTGAATGGATTACGAGATGGCAGCTGGGGCAACGGACTCTCCCTGTACCTCGGGCTGTTCGTGGTGATCTCTGACCCACCAGAGTCGAAGGGGCAGGGCAGAGGGTCATCAGGAGGATGACTAGTGAGCTTACGACGGCGTGACTTGGGCGTAGTCTCGGGGAGACAGAAGAGATACAAGATGGAGGAGAGGAGGAGTATCGACAGCCCGAGGTAGGGAGCGAGGTAGCCGGCAACCTTGATCCACCATCCTGAATTAAATAGATTAGAAGACGCCCAAATAACCAGTAGTAATGCGAGGTGGTCTACTAGAACACTCAAAGATATTATTTCCTGAACAACTATGAATAATTAAAAAACAAATACTTACATTTTTAACGAAAATATAAATACTACTCAAAAATTAGCAAGTAGTGTCAATAAAGTGAGAAGAATATTATATAATTTAAGTGAAATATAAAATTACACAAACAGGCTAATTTAATTGACCGAGGTCGTTAATATACAAGATATAAATTAGACGCATTTAGTTTACCAACAAAGAATTGAGAGACAACAGCCGAGATCCGCATGGCCGCTTCGAAGATGCTGATGGTGAGATTGCGCTGATGACTGGTTGTTGTGTCGGCAAGGAAGGCAAACACTCCGGAGATCATGGCACCGTAGCCCCCACCCAGCCCCATGAAAAAGGACCCCAGAATGAATATCCACACCGGCCAATCAAACATCACCATTGCACCTACTCGGAGAGAAGGAATCAAAGAGTTTTGGATAAAACAACTATCGAGTAGACACGCACAATACGTTGTAATTAGGGTGTGTCTCATTTCGCCTGTTTTGATTGGTCAGGTAAAAGCCAATTCTCAAAAAATAATATTCTGTCAAAAGTAGAATGTTTTATGTTGTTACCCACGTGCCATATTTAAATGGAATGTATATTATAGAAAAATAACTAGTGAATCATGCAGTAATCTGTTGAGGAGAAAATTGATAACTAATGTAAGTTAGAAAAATAGGCAATGGGAATATAACATAAATGTATCCTTTGAGACGTGCATAGTTCGCATGTGTTAGACGGAAAAGAATAAGTTTGAGAATCTATGAAAAAGAAAGGGGATACCCTGTATAGGTGTATATGCGGTATTATGGGGTGTGCAATTTAAGAGCAGTACATAGTTTTATGTTGCAGTTAACTTGATTTTCAATCCTAATACCAATACTAATACTAATAGGATATTAAAGTAAAGAAAAGTTACCAAACCTTGAAAAAATAGATTAATGTTTGTCATTTTAAAAACCACAAATTCTGTTATATGTATTACTATTATAATGAGTAACACCAGACAGAAATTCAAATCGAAACCGAAAGTACATATTCTTTTCCGCGTGTCTAGTCTAGGTTAATATTTTAATTTAAATGTCTTTGGAAAGAATTCATAGTTTACATTTTACTTATAGACTAATATTGACCCATGCTACTCAAATTTTAGCAAGTAGTACATTCATCAAATAGGTATATTTAAATCATAAAATAAAATATCAAATGTTATTCTGGATTACAATAACCATTAAATTCATTTATATATATAACATATTTACTACTCAGAAATCAACAAGTAGTATATAATTTAAAACCCCTAAACAATACGAAGATATGTCAACATACATGTGAGAAAAGTTTGAAAGAACATGCCAATCCAGGGGACAAAGATAGTGATCTTGCGGCCCAGTCTGTCTGAATAAGTTCCATAGAAGAGGACTGTGACCATGGCTGGGACACCCATAGCTGAGGACGCATAGATGCTTAGCTCGGCCGCCCTCTGTTGCACTTCCTTCTTCTTCTGGTAGACAGGATCGGACCTAGGGGGTAAAGTGAGTTAGGTAATCCTCAACATTGCTGACTTTATAAACATAAATTGATTATAATTATATAATCTGTAAAGGTGTTGCAGGTGAAGGGCTAACTCTTCTGATTGGCCAAGAGGGTATCGCCACTGGTTACGTAGGACATAAACATTGCCTACAACTTGGCTATAATTTAACGATACAACACAATATGTCAACAGTGACCCAATATAATCCCAATCGAAGAAGTGATGTAAGATTTTGTACGAATGATTAAATCTAATATATAGGTTTTCCCGATGCAGTTCAAGCGTTTAATCAACCAAACGTGGTGTTACTCCAATGAAATATGGACCTAAGCAGTCGGAAACGGTATTAAACAGCGAAAATATAGACGCATACTTTACATAAAAATAACCGATTTAGCGATAGGTATACTAATCGATCAATAAATAAAACACATTTATTACAAAGATTATGCTATTCAAGTTACCAGTAAGCGCACACGTTTGTAGCCTAAAATATATTTCAAAATTAGTCATCATAAACAAAGTTGCCTAGGTAATTCAAAATGAGCAAAATTATTGTTAAAAAATAATTTATTACTATTATAACACACCGCATTTGGTTGCCCTAATTCCATATTTGATTGCACTAACACCGTGTCCATAAAACAAACACCGACAAAACCTGACAAAAGATGCATGACCATTCTCCTAGGACATTACTTTTACACCTTTAAAACGTTCTCACTTAGAGCAACCACCGAGATAATTGCACCGCCTATAAAAAAGTGTAACAATAATTTGTAGATTAAGAAGGCTAGAGCAACATACCCTACCTCCTCAAATTATCCTCCAGCCTTACTCAATTACAGGAATGCACTACATTCCGCCAATGACTCCAGTAGTTGGCAAAGATTGAGACCGCCAGATAGACGACGCTGTATCACACTAACAGACACGGACAGTAACGCTCTCAGGTAACCACCACAGTAGCCGCCACTGTTGGGTGACAAGCTACTATCAAGTGGCACATTTGCGACAGACAAAACCTTCCACTCAAAGCGCGCGTGTTCTATTATGCAATTAACAAGATGCCAGTCAACAGAATACAATACATCTATCGTGCCTAACACTACTACTACTACTACTAAGTATCAGTTTGCATTCTCTAAGAGCAGGCATTTCTGAACCGTCGTTTGGCAGCTAAAAACACCACATTGGGCTAAATAACCAAATCTTAAACCGATGATCAACTATAGACCAAATGCTGATTAGAGAGTTATTTTTTACGGAATTGGATTATTCATTAAATGTAATAAAGCAATTTAGCAAACTTGATAACTCTATTTGAGCATTATTTATTTAATATAAACTATTGTAAAAGCTACCTTCATTATTCTGAGCTGTATAGTTAGCGTAAGTAGGCATAATTCTGAGGTGAATAGTTAGCGGACGTAGGCATAATTCTGAGGTGAATAGTTAGCGTAAGTAGGCATAATTCTGAGCTGTACAGTTAGCGGAAGTAGGCATAATTCTGAGGTGTATAGTTAGCGTAAGTAGGCATAATTCTGAGCTGTATAGTTAGCGGACGTAGGCATAATTCTGAGGTGTATAGTTAGCGGACGTAGGCATAATTCTGAGGTGTATAGTTAGCGTAAGTTAGCCACAATTATGTCGCAGACATTCGAGTCAGGTGAGTACACGAAAGCTATTTTCGGTGGACTTGTTTTGTCTGAATAGTATTCAGTGACACTCCCCATGTAAATGTAGAGTCTTGTATTGTCGTGGAAAAATACAGCATTTTCAAATTATGTAGATTTTGAATACTAAAATGAATCACATATAGTACATATATGTATGTATATATATGTATACCACTGAAAACTATACAGAGCCGTCATCTACTCACCTGACATAATATTAAAATTCCTTTTAATGCTGCAAGAATAGTAATAATCTTCTAGTTGTCTAGAGTTAAATTACTTTATGACTGTAAGCCACATGCATATTGGTAGCTAGCTAATAAGTGTGAGCATAATTATATTGATTGTGTACTGAAATTTGAATATTTAAATCAATTGTACATATATTAGAAATAGTATGAAGCTCTATGGGAAAGATTAGTATCTATCTGTTCAAATAAATAGACACTAACTATATTTGCAATAGCAAACAACCATAGATACTATTTTCCATTCTTTTCTAATCAATTATATATAGTTAATCTCTAGTTTATAACAGACTTTATCGTTCACTGGAGACTAATAGTTGATGTGTAGATGTTTTCAACGGTCAATGTTTTGAAATCAATGTTATCTATACTTAATAAGTGTAAACAAATGTATGTGTGTGTATAAATATCAAATCGTATAATGTGAAATAATTGTTAAAATCAGGTGTGAAAATATAGGCGATATTATAATCAGTTCTGCGCAGTTCCATTTATGAAGATAAGAACCTATACGCTGTGAAAGTGTAAACAAAGGAAATCCCCATTCTGATTGGTTAACGACCTTTGAGGGGTAAACAAAAGCACGTGTTGAGGTGTAAACAAAAGCACGTGTTGAGTGGTAAACAAAAGCACGTGTTGAGTGGTAAACAAAAGCTCGTGTTGAGTGGTAAACAAAAGCTCGTGTTGAGGGGTAAACAAAAGCACGTGTTGAGTGGTAAACAAAAGCACGTGTTGAGTGGTAAACAAAAGCACGTGTTGAGGGGTAAACAAAAGCACGTGTTGAGTGGTAAACAAAAGCACGTGTTGAGTAGTAAACAAAAGCACGTGTTGAGGGGTAAACAAAAGCACGTGTTGAGTGGTAAACAAAAGCACGTGTTGAGGGCTTTTGTCGAGTGAGTAAAATTCTAAAGAAGCCCCTTGTTTCTACTTTCTATTATCCACGTTATTTTACTGTGAATAATTCTGATATAACACTAACTAAGTCGTATATATGCCAGTTTCTAGTGATATTTGCGATCTTTTTAAGGATGATTAAAAGGGCTTTCAAGTTGGAATTACAGTGCTCAAAGTTATATGTACATATGCAATATATCTTTCTTGATTGGCAAGCGATTAGAGAGGTTGATAAGTAAGACGCCTACAAAACTTAAAGGGATGATGACCTTAATATACAACCTTATACTATGTCAGATATGATAATTAAAACGAAGAAAGATTGTATTATAATATGCAGATAGGCCAGCTTGTATATTTCCAAGTGTTATACCAATAAAAAACTTTTGCGACAGCATAAATGAAGAGAAACGCATTCCAGTTTAATCTGAATGGTCCATTTTCTAAATAAAGAATCTCATCGCTGATTTAAGGAGTAATTGAGTCTATATTACTAAACTCTCTCTTGTGTTGAAGACTTCCCTTGATTTGACTTGAATTGAATCACATTTAAATTAAACAAATAGATAGTCTACAGTTTGCAGTATGAATAAGTTACTGTTTGCACTCTTATTGGCATTATCTTTAGTGTACCATCCGAACACCATAAACATGTATACTTAATCAAAAACTAACGACTGCCAGAATACATTACGAAATAATCGCAGTTAAATAAACTTATCGTATATCAGCAAATAATGAGAATTGTGCAACCCACTCATTGTGACTGCAACTAGCGCCAGTGGAGTCATTGTCGGGGCTTCTGGTGCTTGGCAGATGGGCATCTTCAGCGAACCTGAATGAAGGGAATCACAGAGTAGAGTTTCTAAAGAAAATGGTGGATCTTAGCCAACGTGTCATGGGAACAGTAGCCAGCTTTAATAGAGCTTGAACAAGTCATGTGAAAATTGGCCTTTTCATTTATCACAAATGTGGCTTCACTGCGGCAAAGTATAACGAAAGCTTTATTATACATAGAATATAGGTAGGTCGCTATAGAAAGCTTAAGAGAGCCAATCTAACTCATCGAGAAACAAACATCTTTAGTAAATCTTTTTTTTAAATTAAATGTTTTTCCTCTGCACGAATACAGTAACACAAAGGAAAGGAAGAACATTTCATTTAGTATATTCAACGTTTTTCACTCTTAACACTAGAACTGCGAAATTCGTCAATTGACGATTTTAAAATGATTGTAACTTTGTTGTTGTTTTTATCTTTCTTTTTCTATCCCTTTCGTGACTTTTAACAGTATTATAAGGTAATTATAAAATGCCTCGATTATAATCGATAATATTTATTTATCATCATAGATAGGATTGTGAAAATACATTGACTCTTATAAACACTTATACACATATCTAAATTGGATGAATAATTCAATAGAATAATAATAGGTACACAATATTACATATATACATCAGAGATGGACTTAAGTTGCATTATTTTAAATGTAATTATCAAAAACCTACGTTAAAAATAAAAATCGTCAATTGACGGGGTTTCTAGTGTTTATCCAACAAAATTAACCTATACAATATGTTGAAATACAAACTGGAGGCTTATATGCCTAGACAATCTCATCACTCTATTATTTAGCAGTTAAAACCTTCACAGAGCGACTTTAGGCTGAAATGAGTACAAATAAAAGGACAGAGGCACCTTAAGTGTGAACTTACGCTTTCTAATACGTAGGGGTCAAAATATGATTTAGTTGACAGTGAGATCAAAGTGCAAATCTAATATGAAGGATTTAGCGGAGCTCTTGTATTCGGGTAAGTAAAGCAGTGTGACCCTGATATTACAAATGATTATACTAAACTGAATGCATGAACCGAATGTGATTTGATAAAAATGGGACATGATACGTAAATAACGTGAAAAGTAATCCTATTTTATGCCCGAGTGAGATTATTGATTATGTTTTAATTAGTTAATACCCAAGCTTCGCACTGCTTCCGTTAATAATATATTATTTTGCACTATATGAAACAAATAGCAACGTGAAAAACATATTTATTGCATTATTATTACTAGTAATTTTATACGATTCATTATATGAAAATATAAGAATTAAAGTAATGTAGTCAAGCTTCAAAACTCAAATTGTTTTGATAGTCATTCTTCTATATAAAGAACAGACAGACAAGATAATTGATATAATCTATCAATAGAGTAAATTCCATTAACCTCACAGTATTGCAAATCTAAACACGAAAGCCACGCTTACCTGCTAAAAATATACTGTGATACAACAGTATACTGGCCGAGATTGCCAATATGACAGGACACCAGAAGACAACACAGCAAGACAAAGTGATACCACCGAACTGAAGTCACTGGACTCTGTTGATAATGGCGGTCCCGCTGCTGTGCATGCACCTGTTCCCATGGATCACTGTTAGCATGAGTAGGTGTTGCCAGGGTGTCGTAACCTCCAGTATCACCAATTTGTCTTTGTGGTGATGACATCGGCAATATTACTCTAGCTTGCCTATCTATAATCTGAAAAAGTAAGATTGATCGAATATACCAAAGCCCACGAACCAGTATCTATGAAAATGTCTGACAATCAACAATAGAGTTTAATTGGAATTAGTATCTATTTATTTTTACTATTTCTGTATGAATTTGATAAGAGAACATTTCAGAGTAATGATTTATTATGACTACAAATCCCAAATCTGCACACTTATGAGGATCTACTGATTTTGGAAAGGAAGCTACTTGCAAAAGAACTATTCTCCTTTGCAAAAGTTTTTTCCTAGTACAGTGAATTTACAAGTGGTACAATAGCAATTTACAATAGCAATTCAAGAAAAATATTGTCCACAAATTGATCAATAAAGATTCACAAATAAGCATAGAGATTATTGGCGCTTTTAAAGAAATTTCATATTAGTGAAATTTTATGCAACCAATTAATATTGAGGAAAGTGTCAAAAGGACGTGTTCTTTACATGCCCATAGACAGTGGAACAGCTGATGTAAATCAGTTATTTTACGCCAAGCAACCTACTCTCTTTGGATATTATTATGGCAACTAAAGGCCAATCTGCAATATTATCTCAGGTGATACATAATCTTGGGCTTATTGTTGTGACCCTGAAAGTAAATAACAGTCATGCTAATAGAAGGCGGCTGATGAACTACCATCCCTAGTGTTTTAAATTCAATCTTGCTTTTAATCAGTGTTTGAAGTAAGGTTTTCCGATTTTATTCTGACTTTGAAACATGGTCAAAGAACACAGTTCCACCTTTCGTTCCATCGTTTTGGTTACCATGACTTTCGTCGTCTGAGCTTGCCAGATAAGAAAATCAGCAAGGCAGGGTTTGTGCAAAACTTGAGAATACTGGGAGAATTGAGAATGACCTGCATTTGGTTGAGACTTCAGGATTGATTGCATATTAGTTTTCCCATTTTTCATTGTAGAAAAACCCTTTTTGCAACTTTGTATCCATCTGGATGGGTTAGGGTGTCTTCATTGCTGACCAAACTGTGTTGCCATTGCATTCACTGACAAGGCAAATTCTCAAGTGAGGTGATGATGCCACTCTGAGCTCTCTCAACCGAGAATACTGTTGTCAACTTTGTTATTGGCTCATATAATAATAGATGTCTCACGCACAACTGTATTGTGTAATAGTATGCATTAACATTACAGATCAACCCATATACCCAGTATGCAATTTACCAATTTATGAAAAAGAGTTATGCAAAAAATTATATTACCCAAATGTATACAGCTCTGGCAAGTACCTAACAATTTCTTATTGCCCTCAGGCAAATGGCCTAGTGCTAATTTGAGCACTGTAAATAGTCAAAGGTAAGTTGTGAAGCCCAAAAAATAGTACCTATACTGCTAAAAACTTCGAACATCTTACATCTTTTTATAGTTTTCAGAAATGTGTCAATTATTTATATATTAGATTATTTGTATGAATATTGCAGAAATTTACTGACTTCCTTGTAGATGTAATATATTTAATTATTGTTAAATGAGATTAAAATAAAAGATTAGACCAAAATAATAAAGAATAAATATGAAAAATGACTAATGGATAAAAAATTAGCTTACTGCTAATAGAAGAGTTATTCGGTTTAACATAAAGCTTTTAGAATTTAAAAAATGAAAGAAAACAATTGTGTCTATATACATATATAGATGCTATTATATATATATATTACACAATTTACTATAATATTTTATAGGGAAATAAAATGTTATGAATAGTATAATAACTGTAAAAAAATTACAAACTAAGGCTATACAATCATAGAAGCCACTAAATTAACATATTGACATAAAAAATATCTGCAGAGAACAATCTATATATTAATTATAATCAATAATATATTTGTCTTGCATAAAATCAAATGCCCAGAATGTGGACTTTTAACATTTAGATATTATAATTTACTGATTTGGGGTCTAGTTTTTGAATAATTTTATCATGAAAACAAATTCAATAAATGCTAAGAATTCCTTAGCTACTAACTTAACAGTGAGAGAACACTTAGCAATTAGTTATCTGGGGTCAATTGCATAAAACTTCAGCATTTATTAGCTAATATTTTATTAGAAAGTAGCTCATAATTTTAGTTTTAATAAATTTAGTTGCATAAACAGCTAATTATAAGTATCTATTATTAGCTTAATTAACTAACAAAACTACATTCACATATTATGGAGATCACATTTACTATGATAATCTGATTGGTTTGCTTCCATATACATCATAATAATAATACAACAATAAGTATGAATGAAAACACCATATCTAAAATACCTGTGCATTGGCATTCTCTGTGTATATGTGCTTTTCCTTTTTCTGCTTAGTTATCAATTGCCCAATAATCCAATTTTCTATTTGTAATGTTATTTAAATTAATATATTTTGAAATGTGACATATTCTATTAAATTAAACTATAAACATGTTTTAACAGTCAAAAATGTATTTCATTATGAAATTAATAAAAAAACAAAAACATTTTACTTGGAACATTTGACAATAACAAAGATGGGAAAAAGAAGAATCTAACAAAAGTTTCTTGCTGAAAATATGGTCAATATGATTAAGTTTAAAATTCACCACATTTTCATGAAGCAAAACCATTCTTTGTGCTTATTCTCCATTAAAATAAAATGTATTTTGTGTTCAAAAGCTCTTTCCTTTCATTACACATCATCAATGTCACTATTGTTGTCACTATCCATGAATTATACTGGAATATGTGCACTATATTGTGGATTAAAAAGGTATTTATTGTGATAACTAGACTAAAAAACTGGAATTCAGTTATGGACAAAAAACTAGCAATAAAATATATTGAACTTTTATGTAACTGGTTTTATTAGCAAATATTTTATTAGCTAATAATTTTTATGCAGCTGATCCCTGCTTAAATAATAAGAGTACATACTTGACATATAATAATATTATCTAAATGCCACAATTCAAGCCATTTAGCAACCTAACCACCTTTTTCATGTCCAAAAACACCTCACTGAGAGTGAGTGCAAGGCTGAAAATTGTTAAAAATGGATGTCATAAAATAATATTTTGTTTGGACCAATCTAAAAAATAACATGTACCTAATCAAATTACACATTGATTTAAAAAATTAGTTATACTTATAGACATACTTAGTCAGGACCTTTATTAAACTTTAATATATTGAAAAAGTATATATGTATAAATACATAAGCTTAACAGTAATATAATAGCAGGTCAAGTGATACCTGAGACAAATTATAGCAAGATAACAATTAGATAATAGAAACCACAATAAAAATATGTATATGCATGTTCATAATATATGGACAATACCAGGAATACACTGAAAAATATAGGCAACAAGTTGAATACAAGTTGAGAAAAAATACTTTAAAACAGAATTAAGTATTTTATATTTTAATATATATTATTGGCATGTATAGTCAATACAATGAAATTGATAAAGTCAAATTTATAATTTATCTAAAGGCAGGTTTCCAGATATTAAATGAAAATGCTTTTAATTCTAAATTTATAGGGCAACAATGACACAAAAAGTACCAGCTAAATTTTAGCAGTAATAAAATGAAACTAACACATTTTAATTTGGAAACTGTAAGTAAGGGCAGTTTTACATAAATTACACTAAGTATATTCTATATATTCAGGCAATGAACATACAATTGAAATGTAATACAAGATTTAATTAAATGATATAGTGTGATAGTGGCCAAATAGATGGCCAGAAATTATATAGTTACAACAATCACTTATACTATAAAAACAATTAATTAACACATTCAAAATACTTCCGGTAAAATTAACTATGAATGCTAAAATATATTAAAATCAATAAAAATCAAAATATTGTCATAAGGCCGTGGATAGATAATTTTGTGTCAATTTCTAAATATGTAACACAAAAAAAACAAAATGTATGTACATACACATGAGATATAATGGAAGCCTAGAAAATATAAATAATAAGTTATGTTATTACCAAAGAGATTATAGTTGAGAGTAAAAGTCTAAAGTTGTTCTATATTCAAACTCTTAAATTGTTATTACCAAGGTGTGACATTTGTTTATTTTGCACTAAAACAGTTAAGCAGTGATACTTGACATTTCTTTGCTGGCAATCCTACTTGAGTGTTTTTCTGTTGTATCTGCTGAAAGTAGGTTGCCACTTTGACAGATGACAGTTGAAAAAGATGTCAAAACCACCTCAGCAGATGACAAACAAGACTGTGATCATGAAGGCACCTTATCAGTTGTCAATCCTGTAATGAAAATTATTGGTCAAAATTGTGCAAATGTGGAATCATGCAGCAATGGAAATACTAAACAGTTTAGTATTACAAGATTAAAAGTATGATTGCTTGAATAGAACACCTGCAAATAGAAAAAAAGAAATACTTGGTATATATTTATATATTGTTCCTTAAAATAATCCAATTTATCAACATCTTAGAATATGGTACCATGTCAGTGGATAGATACCACCCTTCTGTTTTTATAGGCTCTATTTGCATATCTCAAAATCCAATCATTTTGGTCTAAAATCACCAGCTGGCAGGTAATTACTGGTGAATTTTGAGCCCTGTTGTAGCCAAATTTTACTACATATATATACATATAAATATATAATAAACTTACAATGCAATCGATGATTTCAAGTCTGGTGCAGTTGTTTACTCAGCTATCTAAGCTATTTAAAAATGAAACATTTTAAAGCCTATAAGTTAAACTGGCAAATAAAAATAAAAATATGTATATAATGTATCAAATAGGGTTGGTGAATAAACTTAAATATGCTGAACTGGGACCAACAATGGCCAAAATGGACTACAAAAGTGCATTTTCCTTCATTTTGGCCATTTTGAGTTCCAGTGGCATATTTAAGACTATTCACCTACCCTATTCAATACATTTAAAAGTATATGTTTCAATCTATTGGTTTAATATTTACAGGATCTAAAACACTTCCTTTTTATATAGCTGAGAGTGTTATAGACTTAGTAAATACCTTGACCTATAACTAATTTGAAATCATTCATGGGTGATTTTAAGTTAGGTATAGGTGTTGATATTGCAATGAAAAAAAAATAAGTTTGTTTTTAAAAAAGAAAAAATGTGTGTAATATTTTAAATATATTTTTGTGATAGATGCCAAATTAGCACCAATATAATCAAAATGGTGTCAGTATTCAATTTAATAATCAAATACAAATGCATGTTTATTACAAATTAGGTAAAAGTATAGTTTCCATTATAAAATTTATTAAAATGATATGAAAACTATAGTAAACAATTATGAAATACTCACACACATATATAGAAATATATTATATCTAGTAGCCTGATTAATATACAATATTGTTTAGCAAAGGAGGTAAGAAAAGTAGAAAATTGTGGTATATATGAATTTGTAATTTATAGGTTGTAAGAGTCTGGGCACCTAAAGAAAATTCTTATGTACCAAGAGTCTCATATGCCTGGTATTTAGACAAAACATCAAAAAAACAAAAATGAATATATTAACCAGTAACCCCTATACACTACTAAAAGTAAAAGTTGGTGGCTGCTTATGGCTGCAACCACAACATGATTATCAAGCATCTCACTATCCTGGCTTTGTTTATTTTTTTTTAATTAAAAAAATCCACACTTGGTACATAACAATTTTTTTTATATGCTGAGACTCTCACAATGTAGTAACAACCATATGAATTAGCATAAATAAAAAGGAAAAAGTTGTTCTGATATATCATGCTCGAATCTTAATTTCCATTTGGCTCTTATCTAAAAGCTTTAATTGATTGTTGTGGCTGATTACCACATGGATATAGACATTATTGTTGAGATGAATGTAATTGTGCCATAAGCAGTCATAAATATTGATAATATATGTATGTTTCAGATTATTTAAAATAACTTTAATCCTTTTTTTAAAAATATAGTTTAATATAGTTTTTATGTCATTTTTATCAGTCTATGATTTTTTATAGTTCTTAAACTATACTTTTACCTTTATACCCATGGCCATAATTATCTAAACCTATGCGAGTAGGTTGTTAGCTCTTGCGCACAACTTACATACAGTAAGGTATATTAGAATACCACAAGAATGGTCATTTTTTAAACCGCTACCATTTAAAAACTAATTTATATTTTGAAATGATTTAACTTCTATTGCCTTGCACCACCAAAAATACATCAGTGTGTCAATTTTCAACTTCATAACTATTATAGAACTTTAGATATTAATGTGCAAACATTGACTTTTTTCATGGTTATTATTATTATTCTACTTCTTCTTATTCTTCAGATCCAGAAACACCCCCTCAACTTTAACCGATTTTTATGAAATTTTGAACAGATATTGGAAATATGCCATGATGTATATCATATATTGTTAAATGTACCTGGCTATACTATAGCAGCTGGCATTACTATTAGCATTTATGTTTACAGTTGCAATAGTTTTATTAAATAGTTTATTTAACCAATTTGTAAATAGCACAGGCAAGTCCTCATGGCAAGGCTAACAAGTAACATTATTAATAACCAGTAATAATATATATTTTAATAATATTATTAATATTAAAAATAAAACTGGTAATCTAAATCAAATCAAATTTTAAAAATTGTGCCTCCAAAATGCCAAAAAAACATTAAAATGGTCAAAAATGCAGGTAAATAATTGAAAAGACTATAGTCATAAATATTATATCCTTTGAATAAATTTAGTATAACATATCATACGATAAATACAAAATAATGTGAAAAATGTTACTTAAAAGGAACGCCCAAAACTGCGTATTAAAATGAGCACACAAATAAAGTCTGCAATATTATAAACAAAACATGAAAGTTTTCAAATCCATAAAATGTATAAGTACAAAGAATGTTTAAGAAATGGTATAAAAATAAACATAAACATTAAATTAATATTGAATTGTTTTCAATAAATGTCGATAAATAAATAAATTGTTCATCCAAAGCTTAACAGGCTGAGAAAGTAGTAGCAAATGCTATGATATCTAATCATGCACAGTGTTAACCCTCAAGCTATTAAAACAATTAAAAATGAGAAAGCTGCCGGAGGCGACGATATCCATTGGATTAATATTAAGCATCCGGGTGCTTAACCTTCATTCCTATCCCAATTAGAATGGAAAAATCTAAATGAATTGGGTTGTTACAAACTCGTCATGTAAATCTCTAAATGTATATGCCGATTGTAACTCTTTCGGGGTTTGTGAGTAACTTGATTCCGGAGAGAATAAATCTCAGAAAATTTACTTCGCGAAAAGTTTCTTTACATTTTTGAGAGTTTATTCCGAAGTCATAGGTGTTATGACGCTCTTTTACTTGGCGTAGGATTTCATCATGGTGGTCTTGAAATGGCGCTCCAATCAATATATCGTCATGGTAAAACGCGACATAGAGTATTCTTTCGTGGACAGTGTCAATTGCTTCTCGGAATATCAAGAGCGCTGCCAAAATGCCGAACTGTAACTTTGTGGAGGCGACCGTCACACAATCACCTGTACCTTATATTCTTTTCTCAAACGAGATACTCGACGACGGATATGAACAGTTATGTCCGAACAAGCTATTTCTACTCTACTGTCTGCAGTCATACCGGCTGGATCATTTACATGCTACGATAAAACGAAGCCAATTTTGATCGTTACTTCCGACGCCTCTGAAGACGGCCTTGCCTACGTTCTTTCCACGACACTGAACAAATGAAATCGTTTGAACTGGCAGTGCGCGTACTTTACCCTGCAGAATCGAATTACTCTAACATAAAACGCGAAGCACTAAGGCCCGTATTCACAGTCGCTCCTTAAGTTTCAAGGAGACCTTGAACGTATATGGTTTTATACGTGAAAGGTGGCTTTAAGGTATTTTTAGTATCTTAAAGATACCTTAACGTTTATTATAGTATCTGAAAATATTCAATTGTCTTATGGAGATCTTGAATGTATGTAACCGGATACGTTCAAGGTCTACTTGAAACTCAAGGAGCGACTGTGAATACGGACCTAACTATCGTGGTAGCTGTAAAGCATTTTCACAAATTCTTCGCGGGTCGATGTTTTGCGATTCGTTCCGACCATCACCTCTTAAATATATTTTCAACTTCATTAGTGTCTCCTCTGAGAGACTATCGTGCAGATTGCAACGCTGGGCCATTACTCTGAAGGCCTACGACTACGATATCCAATACATCAAAAGTGAGTAAGTTTTCCTCGCGGACACTTTATCAAACTTCTTCTCCTTCATAGTGAGACCAATTGGTTCCCAAGGTGAACATGATTGAAATCATTTCTCTAAAGAATTTCCAAGAGAACGAGTCATGGCTACATGAAATGTAAAACCACTGTCACTCTGAAATGAGCCGTTTAAAACAGTACTTCACCAACGGCTGGCCAGGACGCGTCCCCCAAGAAATGCAACTGTATACAAAAAGCCTACACGAGTGCACAATACAATCCCGGAGTGTGCATCGTCGTACAAAGGCATGCGTCAACGTATACTACACACGTCTTACACCGCAATCATCCCGGTGTAGTTCGAATGATCCAAATGATGCGACGATATTTCCACAATACATTAAATATCTCAATAGAATTCTCAAAAATAAACAGCGCTCATCTCAGGTGATGGGAATTGACACGAATTTCTTATTTTGAAAGAGTACATATATTAGACGTCATACATATTTGTTTCCGCCTGATAAAGAAAACAGCCTCAATAATCATCAAGATCCGAGAGAGAGTCATGACAGCCTGAAATAACTCTCCACTTGATTTTAGTTCTTTTACACTTTTATATAGACAGATTTATATAATGTATATATAAATATATTTTACTGCAAATAGACTTTTCATCCCGGGGATAAAAGACTTTGGGGTCACAAAAAGGTCTTCAAGGCTGTGTCAAAAAAAGGTTTTATACACGGAGGGGTTCTTAAACCCTTATAAATGGTTTCCTAAAAGGTTTTGTGTAGCCAAAATGATTTTAAAATATATTCCCTGCTCGTGGAAATGAGGTAGGTACTACTTTATTTATGTTTATCTCATCAAACTCTCTCATACAGGGTAGGGTGTTAATAAATTAACGCAAAATGTAATAAATAAATTTGAACGAATCTGCAGTAAGTCTATCTACATGGCTATTTACTGAAATGGAATGACTGTCTAGATACAGTCTATGATTTTAATTTGACCGAGCATAATCATTAATTTCACTTCACTATTGCGGCTGTGCGATTCAATTTGAGAGAACGCATTGAAATAATAAAGTTTTATTACTCTTAACTGGTAATGCATCAGCTGTGGTTGCAAGACAGGCTGGGGAACATTCTCCTTGAACATCAACTGTTTTACGACTTGTTAAAAAATTTGAGGAAACTGGTTCCATAGGTGATGAACCAGGTCGTGTTTACAAAAATGATCAGTTTAGAGAAGCAATTCTGGCTGAAATAAATCCCAACACTCCAACAAAACCGCGTAGAATGGCTTGAGATGCATAATTACAATGTTAGCCATGGGATACATAAGCCATACAACATTGGGTTTCTTGAATAACAAGGTATATGCACAGATTCCTCGAACCATTCAACAATTAAAAGTTGCGATTACTCATGGCATCAATGATATTGATATTGAACTTTGTGAAAGGCATGCAGATTAGTGAGAGGCCGTATCGACTTGTGTCTCCTACATGAAGGTGGACATTTTGAAAAGTATTCTTATAATTTTGATTTCTGTAAATTCAGACCTGTTTATTCCTAACATGTTAATTACATGTTTATATAATGTTCTCTGTTAATAAAAATGCTGCGTTAATTTATTAACGTACCCTGTGTATTACATGAAAATATAGGGGTACCCAAAAAAAATCGCCGTTTTGTCCATATTTAACAATATTTATACATTCTCTGTAGTATTATATAG
>JAYRBW010114702.1:0-17694 GCA_036023295.1 Invenusta paracnida
TTCTCTCTTATCTAATCTGGCTCCCGGCCGCAAGTTATACTTACTGTGTTAGTAGTGATTTCAATAGTGATATTTGAATTCGATAGTGGTATTTGATATTTGAATTCGATAAGTAGTGGTATTTGATATTTGAATTCGATAAGTAGTGGTATTTGATATTTGAATTCGATAAGTAGTGGTATTTGATATTTGAATTCGATAGTGGTATTTGATATTTTAATTCGATAGTGGTATTTGATATTTGAATTCGATAGTGGTATTTGATATTTTAATTCGATAAGTAGTGGTATTTGATATTTGAATTCGATAGTGGTATTTGATATTTTAATTCGATAAGTAGTGGTATCTGATATTTGAATTCGATAGTGGTATTGCTATTACATCCATAGATATTTTTCCTTGACCAGTGTATATATGTTATACATACATTTTTGTTTACATTATACTTCTGATCGAAGTAGATATTGTATTCCTACAATATTATCATTTCAATAGAGAACCAGAACACAGTTTTGTATCTTCTGTTTATATACACTTAATACATATTATGCATTTTTGCTGTCAAATTTCTCTTTTGACAAATAATTGATTTTTTAGTTCAATTATAAAATATGATTTTTTTTTTAATGTCCCGATATGTCCCGATATGAAAGACACATTATCACGATATCTTTTTTAAATAGGTTGGCAGCCCTGCTATAGGAGTACGTGGGGCAAATAGAACACGTATGAGGTACTCCCTTGCTTTGCAATTTCACGATGAAGCCTAACATATATTATGTAGCTATATAAGTATGTTTAATATTATACCTGCTTATCAGTATATATATATCAGATCCAGTTTCAAGTATAGAAGTATTCTGCTAATTGGAAAACAATCTCTATACGAGTGTAGATATAATGGTTTCTCCCAGGATAAAAAGTGTTCTAAATCGGTACAATGGTTGAGATTTTGCGGGTATGGGAATGGATGGTACTTCTGTAAAATGTGTATGGTAGGTATAAGGTTTCTATGAGAAAGCGAATTGATTGTGATATGTATGTATAAAGTACAGAAAGAAAAGAGGAGAAGAGAAATGTGGAGAAACGAGAGAGCTCATTTAAAACTAATTAGGTTGCTTCGATACCTCCTCAAAGAATGCTAAGGGAACCTTTAAAAGGGGATGCTAAATTTTTTTATAGATTTTTGTTTCTTTAATTTTGACATATATATCTAGGTGTATTCTGTAACTAAGTATATATCTAGGTGTATTCTGTAACTAAGTATATAGCAAGGATGTCTTCGACTATGTCTTTGAAGGGGAGACTGTTCTTAGATATACGAGAGTGAGTTTCATAATGTCGTTTTTGTGAAAGTTTAATACGTATTAGTTACTTGAGAACTTGGAGAGTTTAATGTTATCTATTTTCTGTTGCTAATTTCTGATATCTAAATAGAATTACAGATTACTTAATATGTTAAGAATCTTATCTTAATTTTCTGCTTATATTTTGAATCAATGAAGAATAGATTTTTTTTTAATTTTGGTAATTTAGTCCTTTTGCAAAAAAAGTTTGATTGTTAAATATTATATCAGTGTGTGTTTTAATTAATTTGTAAAATCATAATTTGAAACTTTTAATGTTATTGACTATTAAAAAAAAGTGTCATTTGTTATTTTTGTAATTTACTAAACAGCCTTTGTAAAAGAGAATAATACACAGCATTTATACACAACTTCAACAGTTAACCTCAAAAAGATTCATTTATCATAATCGGTGACACATATTCAGTGTAGCTGTACTATTCACACCTAACTTAATTGCGTAACCGTGTTAGCGAGTGATTGACAGGCAATATAACCACGTATATATCGTATTCTGAAGCCCCACACATGTTTTTGTATTGTAGGCATAAACTTGTCTGATCTATAAATGTGTACCTTCCTAAATGCAGGTATATAGTATAAGAGTGATTACACAGCAATTATAGAGTTATCAGAAGGAAACATATTTTTTCCATTTATAGAATTGGCAACATTATGTAAAGATATGTGATATAATATATCCGGAACTTCTTCTTCTTCTTCCTCTAATACCTTTGTACTATATAGAGGGCATGTGTTGTGCAGATCAATAACATATTTTATTGCCTTATCTTTGACCGCAGATTCACACTTTCCAGGCAATTTCTGATACTGTTTATTGAAAGATTTAGAGCTAAATATTTTTGACGCAAAATTATGTTTTGAAATAACAAAATAGGTAGTTGTCGATATTATTTTTTTATATTATCAGTTTTTTTATTCAAATCAATTGTACTAAAAATAGAATTTTGAGAAAACTCTTGCTTTATAATTTAAAACGAGATCATTTATATACCATTTAAATTGCTATGAATAATAACAACATCATTTTTTATTTCCTGGTATTACTTGCCCTCCATGGCTGACATGCTAAATAATATTTAAGCCCGTGTCTTAATTTTAATTTTTCGAAGCTTACAATCTTATATTTATTACCTTATTTTTATACTTACAATTTCAAATTAGAGTTTTCCATATATTACTCTTGAACAATTTTATTTAGTGTTTAATAGAAATACTATTCAATGTACGCATTTTAGCATTGGTTTATTATATTAACATACATTTAGGTACCCATTCAGATGGAATAAAAATAGAATGATTTATTTTAAATTAAATAATTCCTAATGCTGCGACGTGTGTATATATTAAAAACAAAGATTTAGTGCGTATCATTTTCAGTGGACTGTTATTAGGGAATATCTCTCAGAAATGCCTGTTGTCATACCTACCTATCAACGATGCTCAACATTGGCAGAAGTGGGCTTTTAGAATTATCATGACCCTCACAAGGATTCAATTCGACTGTCACGGGCCATTATCGGACCCATTCATCTTCAGAAATCCCTCTTATCTAATTAGTATAACCGTCTTCCAATTCCCCACCCACTCGCTTTGATTCTGGCGCCTTTTCTGTATATTATCTCTGCATATTATAACTAGCGAGAACTTCAAGGAGATATATATCTATAATATAGTATAACTCATAGCTGGCGTCGAGTCAGTTAAGGTTTGAAGGGTTTTTACTTTGATATTTCAGCGTTATGCGAGATATGGTGGGTGTTTTGGAATTTATTACATCAATTCAAGATGAATTATTACGTTATATGAACCCCACAGCTGCCGCGAGTTGGCGTTCATGTGAGTCATACCTCGGTCTCGCGTAAACCGATTTTTGGGAAGAAAAGGAGTTCACGAAACAGAATCTTGGAGAGAGAGAATACTAGTATGAGTAAAACACCAGCTGTTGTAACGATAGAAATAACAAACAGGAAGTTTATAGTGCTCCGGTTCTGTGTAATACGAGCTGGGAAAGATAAAACTTTATTGCTGGTTCCAGCGGAACTAGATACTATTTATTTACATGTATATCTCTTTCGAATTCGATTGCTTTATACATATACAGCTAATGCAGTCACGTCAACTAGATGTTTATCATTTCTGGTTTTATGTTTCCAACGGCCACGCCTCTGATATAAAAGTTTCCTGACATAAAATAATAATTTTCTAGGAAGGTTTTCACGAATATTATACATTATAAGAAACTTTCAGCACAGTCAACAGATATATGTTTGGAATCACAATTATTCTGTTCCCGCTCAGCCCAAATGTAAATATCTCTAATTATCCTTAAAATACCCTAAACCTTTTGCCATTTCTTTTTTGCATAAACTAAACGTGTTGATTACGTTTTCTCCACCTTTTCAAACAATATATGTATGTACCCCTTGTTTGTCACACCTGATGTTTCTATAGAAACTCCTCGATAAGCCTATACGTATAGTATAATTAACATCTTTTTCTATATATAGCCTTCGAATGTAAACACTGCGTGCGGGAGTTTAGTTTGGCAAAAATAAGTGATTTAGAAAAAAGTCTGTTTGACAACGTCGTCTCAATTACAGATACAGAATGTATATATAAATATTCCTTGCAAGTATATAATATGCCTTCATAAAATATGTATGAGAAGTTTGAAATGTTTGGTGTGATAATATTTCTTCCTGCAACTTATATTTGATTAACTCATATCTTATATAGATTTGTTTATGCATAGCTTTGTGTAATGCTTACAATGTATCTAAAATAGTCAGAGAATTGTGTTTCTTTTGCTCATAAATGCGTAGACGAAACAATACAAGGAAAAAATTATTGAATTATTTAGATTTGCGCTTCATAGGTGTCTTAAAACGAACGCTAAAATAGTTTCTATCGGGGATGCTCAAATTGCAATTCATTTAAATTTCTGATAATTTAGACAATGTCCTAGTAAGGAGTCAGATATTTTAAATATACATTTTTAAATAACCGACATATTTAAAATGACGAATGATGGTTTTTTTTCAACAAATAATGCTCATGTACATATACATATTGTAAGCATAGACATTAATTAATATACATAGAATGACAATCTAAACTGATTCCATTTTAAAAATTGTACACTTTTTGATTGTGGTCATTATATGCATATCATTTAATAAAGTAAGTAGCTATATAATTACTCTTTTTTAGATATTATTACGGAAAACATATCAGTAGTCTATTTACTATAATCTTTTTTATCGTGGTAATTAAAAATCTTAAAATATCTATATATTTTTGACCGCACAATCTTATTTTTTCAAACTGTTACACCTTTTTTAGATTATAGTCAATCTATGTATGTATATAAAGTAAATCAAATACCTATAATTGTAACGGTTAAAATATTTATTCACGAAACAACTTTTAGTCCCATAAAAGATCCATATCCTATAATATGATATAGGTACCTACAGTTAAATAGAAATAATAAGAAAAATCTACAGAAGTGATTTTTTATGATAGAATTATATATCCCTCAATATATTTTGAATCGATATATTATTATTGATTCGATTACACATAAGGGTATTTCACGATATTGTAGATATGCAGTATTGTATTAAGACATTATTCATATTCTTTATTCTACAATGGACTATACTCAAATTAAACTGGAAAATGAGTAAGGAAATGCTGTAAATTATACAAAATTATGCTACTATACATATAAGAAACATGCTCAGTAACAATAACTATAATAGAAGAATATATTATAGGTATACAGGTGCGTATATGGCTTCAAATAATAGTATTTCAAATAATGTATATATATATATCAATACAGATACAATACCTTGCTGCGATACAGTTTTTTAGAAAGATCCTTTGTTTATATTTTATATCATAAAATGGGATAATCGTAGTCTTTCAACATAATGTTCGCGTTCGCCGTCATAATAGACCATACATTTGTTTACATCCACTAAAACAAAGAATACATTATGCTTTTAATGATAATTTGTAAGCACGCATATTTAGAAGTCTGTTATTTATTGTTGCTATCACGTTGTGTAAAGTTCTAATATATAAGCAACGTAAACATACTGTTTCAAACTCTCGAAATAATACGCTATAAAGAAGGGAACATAATTTTTACTTGGTATTTTCATGCTTAAAGGATTTTTATCTATTTACGTAGAAAAGAAATGCATTTAAATATTTAAAACATTTAAAAATATATATTAAACTTAAATATTGCCCCTTAGCGAGTTCAAGTATAAAATGAACAACGTAATCAATAATCAATAAACGGTTTACGGCGCTTTCAAAACTGAATTAATTCGATAAAATAATCAATTTAAGTATTCACTCCTGGCAGTCAGATTCTTCCTTCTATTTAAGAAATGAGTTTTTCTTTTAAGACTCTAGCCTTAACCCTAACCGCATACATATAACATATAACATATGAAGTTAGAAGTACTTTTGCGTAAAAATATTCAGAAAACTCATGTTCAAGATTTATTTCTTCCTATGTCTCTTTATTATTACACATATTATATGGGGAATGTACTTTTCATTGCCTGATTATACACCCGCGTTTCCGTTATCTAATTTGTTACATTATTGTTATTTATATATATATATACGAAAATTGTTTCAGGACGATATAGAATCATCGCTGTAACTGTCAACCTTAATGAGTGCATATAATGAGTATACCATATATATAGGGAACAATTTCTTCATCAATTTACTTCGTCAATTATACTGTTTACGCAACAAATTGTTTATTGATTTTCCTGGTTTCCCAATTATTGATAACATATGCCATGATGAAGTGGGCAGTACGCTGAGAATCGTCTTGGTCATTCAGGATGCAACCTCTCTTCCCCTCTTTTAAGCCCTAAGGGTCCTTCGTGCGGTCATCCAAGCGAGATAGTTACAATATTCAACAGAATCAAGATGAGAAATATGCATTCTTATTTTGGGGACATAGCATATGCTTCAGTGGCTATTATATGTAGGTTCCTACGCATGCTCTAAATAAGTCTGGGTGATCAGTTGTAAGTACAAAACAAGGAGAGTGTATCTTCAATTATATCGTCCAATTCCATGATCTGTGGAAGCACAAGTTCTGTTTCACTCCCCTCATTATAACCTACTGATACTTATCACACGTCTAATATTTAAGAACTAATATTTTTAAAGTAATCATTTTAATTTAATGTTACGTAACGGTCGACTCTTAATTTCCTATAAAATCTAGCGGGCCAAAATGACATATTATATATCATTTATCCTATGTTTTCAGTTTTCGACTCTATATAACTTTTATCTGAAATTGAAAGTTAGAAGATTGTTTCACCGAGTTCGCACACTTTTCATAGATTCGTGTATATTCTTAGTCAAACGTTATACCCGACTAGTTGACTGATACAAGTACACCTTTAAACACGGGTATACCCATATTAACAAGTTAGCAGTGCATAAGTGCCACATAGACAATGTATAATTACGTATATATATATACACAGAGTATGTCGAGACTATTAATTGAAAATCTTTGAAAAGTTTTATCTAAAATGTGCCTTACATAAAAATGACTATACATTGTTTCCACAACGTTGACAGTAAATTCATTGGAGAGAAATTATATCATTAATTCCTCTGATGCCAATTAGACCTGAAGAGATAGTAATCAATGACCTCAATGGTTGTGGAACAACCGCATTAGAGTAGCGTATATTGCAGTTAGAATGAACCTCATGAGGGGAACAGCTCTTTTATATATCTTGGGGTGATCCATCTTCATTACTATACCTATGTATATCTAGCCTGCTTACTTGCCTAGGCTTGCGAACCTGGTTATTCCAATATATACCCAGTCTTATTATATGTTATATATGGAGTCATTATCATTTTATATAAATACAAATATCGTTCAATTTTGGCAACTATTCAATAATTTGATAAAACTGCAATAATACACCCACAATATTGATTATTGTTTTCTATTGAATCATCGATATAATAATTCCATAAACAAAATTCAAGCCTATTATAGTTCTTATCTTACTTTCGTCTTCCGTACCATATTTTATAACCATGCTCGTAATATATGTCATTTTGTCTGCGTATATATTGGTAAATGTATCAAACCTTTACAGTTGTGTTATAGTGCAGTATAATAAGGCTTCTATTAATTATATTATAACCTTCGGTTTATCCTTAGCCTTCCTCTGGGAGTATTTTAATAACTACACGATTCTAACGTATTCCTTTTAATGAATAAAAATATCATAGCCAAGAATAATATTTCTGGCCAGCTGTTTGTTTATGAGGATGTTTAACGCCTAAAATCTGTTTGGCGTAATGCAACCTGTTTGTATAATTTCATTTGTATTTTCTTAGTTGATATATTAATCGGAAATGCTAGACTTAAATTATCTTATTAGAAAAACAGGTACAAAATCAGAATATATGTGTCAGTGATACATATTGGAATAAACAGATTTGAAATATGTTTTGGTTTTGATGTACATAATCTCGACCTATATACCTACATATATGCACTTCTGTTACGTATTATAAAAATGGCAATAGTGACATTTAATTTTAATCTCAATACATAGATTTGCAAGATTTTTAGTTTGGTAGTAAGAAATTGGAACGAAAGGGTTATTCTTGTTTTGTCAAAGAAGATATAGATACTTATACTTTTTTTGGATGTGTGGAAAAAGTGTGATTTATTATAAACAACAACCTTTTGGCTCGGTGTAAAACACTAGTTTGAATCGTATGTATTTTATAAAGGAATAATAGAAATGCAAAATTTATTAATACCAAATAAAATTATAAATTAATTAATTTAATAGATATGACGCAAAATAGCCGTCCTGCATTATAAAAGTCGCATATATTCAGCAAGACGGCTTAAAATAAAATACCTTTATTTTTGTGTTACATTTAGATGAAACGTTATAAAATAAAGTAGTATTATAATTTATTCGAAAAGGAATTAGGTACTTATGGTTAATTGCTTTAATTCATTTTCAATAGCATATATACAAATTTTCGTGTTATAAATCGTATTATATGATTTTAAGCTTATGTTTTCTATCAAGATATTTAAGTTCTTTTACTATATCTAGACAAAATGTAAATCAGTAAGTTATATCCAATACGCTGCACATATTTGTAATGTACGACTAATAGCGAATGTATTTATAAAGTAATACATACTATAGTTACACACATGTTTGTTCTTTACCGACTGCAATATTTTAGTAAGATAGTTGAATTTATGGTATGAAATAGTCATATTTGCTCGAATTGTGGTTATTTAGCTTTAATGTTTCAAAATATTGACAACTCTTTAGACAATATATTATTAATAACTGTTTTATATATAATAATATTGAAAGTTTCAGTTATTAATATCATAATATGTATTTATGGATCATTTCGTAATTTTTGACTGTCGCTGAAAATATTCTTCTAATATATTATTACACAAAAAGTAATTTCATACAATTTTTCAAAATAGTTCCTGAAGTTTTTAAATAAAAATCAGTTTAAAAAGCATTATTTTATCTTTGCTATAATGTTTCTATTTTGTATAATTACTCTCAAATTTTGCTTTAAGAACATTACTAATTAGAATTTTGTTAATTTAAGTAATAAAACTGGAAATACGCAAAAAGGATGGAATTGTTTTCTTGTAATTAGTATAATGTCTATTTAGTATCCGTAATAGATCATCTTTAATCTAATTGTAATCTAATACCTATTAATGTGAAATAACTTTACAGCTGAGGCATTAACGAATATACTCTCAACATTGGCAATTAGTCTAGAACAAATTATAAGGGAATATTTGCTTAATTCGGTCAAATTAAATAATCGAAAGATTTATTTAAATCAATATTTGTGATACATTCGAGTTATTTCAATATTTGTATTTTGTAAATAATTTGATCAACGGAATTATATTTATGATATAAACAAATAATATTTATAAACAATCTCTAATTTAATATTACATTTATTATCTCGCTGTGCATATCAGTTATTATTTTCTAAGAAGAGAAATGGGATATTTAGCTTTAGAATTGTAGTGTTTTAGTTTCTTTATACTCAAAGACTGTTCCCAATATTACGATTTTGTAGAACAAATATAGATACAATTTTTTTTAAATAAGATAATACAGGAAATTACTACAATTAATTCATATTAAAAAGGCGTAAAAACGATACTTACACTCTTTATAAAAAAATTGCACTTCCAAAGCAATAAAACGATTATAGGAAATAAATTCAAAGGAAATTAATATAAGTATATTACTAAATAGCTCATCAAAAGAAGTAAAAATAATTAATAACTTTTGCGATTCCTGACTTCGCTCAATTATAGAATATCACGAAAAATGTGACGAGCTCTTTCAAGTTAACAAATTATGTATGCATATATATCATTTTTCACAATATTTTGTATCTCATCTCTATATTCTCCTCTGCTATAGACACATACACTTGTAGCGTAAATAATACAAACTGATTTATTTGTCCGTAATGTGACCGTGAGAAAAATGACATTCTCTTTTTCTTGAATCCTCAAATCTCTCGAATAATAAATTCTATTTGTCGTGATTTGCTGCGTTATACTGGCTGAGAGCTTACTTTGCAATCAAATTCGAAATCCATATTGAAGATGGGATTTATAATTTTATCATATTTTTAGAGTATGATGTCATTGTGCAATTATGAACTTGATGCTCAGCTGCTTTAGATAGAATATAGAAATCGATATTTTAAATATTGTTAACAATAGTTTGATTAGGTACATTAAAATATTCATTGATCGTTTAATAGACCTATATTTGAATTATTCTCTCTCCTTTTATATGTATAGAATCATAAACAATGAAAAGAGAACTCCTCTCCACAATCTTATTCGATCGATACTATATCTTCGCCGATATTATAGTGTCGTAGCGCCGATGTCGTAGTGTTTGAATAATTGAGAAGAGGCGAAGGTGCGGCCAAGATTTCTCGGCGCCGAGTTGAATCCTGTTATACACCTCACCGCTTCGGTTTCAAAGATTGCCATTGCATGATCGAAGTTTGCTTTCGAGTCTATATAATAGTGAGAAAACTTAAACTCAAAGATTACCGCCGATCATAAAGCTGTACAGTGGTTGTCTCATTTGATTTTCTGAGCTTTGCTACTGAGTGGTGGTGTGTGCTATACTCACTGACATTAATACAGACTACCTCTTTTAGAATCTAGACATTTTGTTTAAAATGCTGCCAGCACCGAGAAGATCAAAAAGGCTCATTTCAACACTGGATAGATAAAAAATTCGCCTATAAAACTCTCGATAACTCCTGAAAATGTTATGTTTAAAATCACGTTACGATAATGCTTGGACAATAAGGTGGTATTCTTATTGGAAAGCGTTTGTTGTATCTAGCCTTTCTCAAGTCTCACACAATGCTATTATCCCCAATCTTTCCGGTCGTTTTGCGCTTCAATATCCCGTTGGTGGAGTGGAGAGCCTCCCCTATCATTTGTAACCTTTCTAATACAGATAAGTTTTGAAACTTTGCATTTATGTAAATATGAAGCTATTCCTTTAAAAATGGTCAAGAAGATTTTTAAACGGATTTAATTTACACTTTTTTATAAAAAATTATAATTTTGAAACAATTTTTTTCGTGTTTTTGTAAAAATTCTTATTCTTATTGTTACTTTATGATTTATTATGTATTTTTAGTAGTTCTTTGTTTTATTGTAGAAAACGTATCAATACCCGAATTATAGTTTCGTAAATTTCTAAAAGAATAAGCATTTTATATTGCTCATAGCAAAAATGCGAAATTGAAAATTGCCCTCTTCCTTACTCCCCCCCCCCCCCACCTGGAAGAGATTGAGTCAAGCTATATTTTAACCAATCGATATTCCCACAACTTTACTTAGATGGTGTAGATTGTACGAGATGAAACTAAACTAAACTCTAGTTTCATTGGTGTCATTATCCGCTCATTAGAAGCTAAACAATATTTCCCTTCAAGGTGTTTACAGTTTACTCATTTTTTATCCATTTATAGTGGCACTGCTTAGGTATTCCAAACCACAAAAGAGATAGACAGGGCTGGGGGTTATAAACCTCTTCGTAGTAATTATCAATCTCTTTCTTCTTTTTCATTCGATTGCTTTGTATGTGTTTAGATAAGCTTCTCCATCTTGCTAGTCGCTTTGCCGAGGAACCAAATTATTAGAGGCTAAACTTATTAATGACATAAGTAGAAAAGAGTCGATTTATTAGTGTTTACATCAGTTATATATTGAAATTTTTACTATCTAAATAAAAAACTAATTTTGTAGTTCATCAAATCATATTTACATATAGCAAAAAAATTGATTTCGCTTAATTTCAATTATTTCACATCTATAATATTGTGTAAGCACCTAATTATATGTTAAATCAGTTTAGTAGACCGTATCTTGCAGTGTAAATGCATTCAAACGGCGTATCTGAGGCAGTATAAACAATTTCCCGTATATACATTTGATCCGTAGGTACCTATACCGAGCATCTTAACGTATAGATTAAATTACAAAAAACATGACCTATACCTACGTATATTATTTACTATATTTTGACTAGAATGTTATTACTATTATAATACATGTACAACGTATTAAGTCAGTTTTTTTACTAAAATTCTAATTGAACAAGGAGCTAGATTTTGTAGATCTTTAATGCAAAATTCTATAATGTATTTTTTCTAAATTGTGTACCTATCCTGAAGAGTTATATATATGTATATTACAAGTATAATCTTTCAATTTCCATTTAAAGGAAATTTTTTCTGTTTTTCTTAAGTTAGAATATGACTTATTATAAGCAAAATTCGAAAACCCAATTATATATATTTATACATATCAACGTCCGGACTAACATATATAATACAGGATTTTCAAATGTTTAAATATAATTTAATCAACAATTAATCAACCATTAAAAACCGACTTTTGACGAAGACAGCTATATTAATTATATACTATACAAGGAGTGATCATATTAAACTCTAGTATTTTTTGATCGATATATGTTTTTAAAATGTGGCTCACAATTCAAACGAGATTATTGATTTTAATTAGGTATTCGTTAATATTAGAGTTACTAGGTATATATAATATAAAATCGATATCTAAGTAGGCACCTATACAACATGTTCTGACCATAGATACACGGATATTTATCTCTTACTGATTTCGTCATTCATCATGTTGTAAATTATTGACATTTAAATAATATCGTCTCATTTTAGTCGATTTTTGATAATTGGATATTTAAAATAAATATTTTGCTGACAAACGCTTGAAATTCAGACATTTCTGATTTTGTTTAAAAAATATGTTATAATATATTTTTAACTACAACCGTTTTATAAAACAAATTTTCTGAAAACTACTAATTTTTAAAGAATTATTTTTAATTCGCTTCCAGTAAGAAAATGGTAGTATTTAACAGTATATATACACAATAATCAAAAAGACTCAAAACTCTTAATTATATTATAATTACCAGGTATACATGCTTTTAACTTTCTTGAACTATTACTCTTCCATAATATTCTGTCAAGCTTGCGTTACATAAATCGCCTTATTTAACCTTAATTTGTCATTTAGAGAATTAGCCCATGGACTCCTTAATATAAACACGGTGTTAAACACAGGTTAAGAATTCCATGATTAGCCTCACGCAGTTGACTAAAGGTACACAGATTCCTACTTAGAATAAGCATTTAAAACTTATTACGCATATACATACATTTTATACTTTACTCAGAACAATTAGGGTCGTTAACTGTTACTAAGAAAAAAAGTCAAATAATGTACAATCCTTCTGTTGACAACTAATCTATAAACAAACAAATTCTGAGGTTTTATAGGATACTTTTTTTTTGTCTTTCGTATATCTCTTCACGAAAAAAAGGAGAAATTGTCATTTTCTCGTCATACAGCTGTAATTTCAGAAGCCATACACCCAGTAAGCAAGTATACGCCTATATATTTTTAATGAATTCTATATTTGCTTGGTTACATTTAAGGATTTATAGTTTCAATTTGAGACATTTTATATCTGCCGTCTTCCCTCGTTTTATTGTAGCCCGATTTGATTTAAGCGTTTTATGGATTTAATATTACACAGACGAGCTGCGTATATTACACAATTAGCAATTCCTGGTGGATCAATAAATTATGGAGAGCTGACTTTGTAACTGTTTTTATTTTATACACATTTTGGCTCGTTCTGGTTTTCTACGTGATAATATGCAACATGATTGGTGGATTTATTGTGGTTAATGATCTCATTTTATTGTTTCATTTCTTCCCCTATTTTCATTTAACATTTGATAGAAAATCTGTTTTTTAGTTATATTAAAGAGTATTGAAGAAATTTCTTTTTAAATATTTCTAATAATGACAGTAGCGTTTTGTTTTACGGAGGATTAAAATGTTATTTGATTGTACATTTATGATTGTTATGAATGAAAATATGATTGTAAGTTATTAATTCATTCCTGAAATTTTATTATATATATATATAGGTATATATTGTATACTTATAACAGTAAAATATCGATTTAGAACTCCGCGAAAAAATTCTTTAACTCGAAATTTACTCTGAAATTATCCGTAAAATCATTAGGATCGAAAAGATTAATTATTAGTTATTATTATTTTTTTATTGGATGTTATTCAATAAAAATAATAAACTTTATAATGATAAAATTATTTATTTGGGATATGCGACTTTTTGGCCTTGCAGATTTGATAAAAAATCGAGAGTTAGAAAAAAATTTTTTTGGTCTTTGGTACTTGACCTTGAAACTGATATTTAATACTTAAATATACTTCAAATATATACTGTAAACAGAAATAGTACACTATAATGTCATTATACATAAAAGCCTCTACTTTAAATTGGAGGGCAAGATTTTAATTAACGAAAGTTTCCCTTATTATGGCTGTAACGCAAATTAAACATAACATCCATCCATACATACATACATTGCTGTACCTGGCAAGCATGCCAAATATATTATTGACACAATGTATGTACCACAACATATGCCGACCGGTTGTCTGCAATGCATTCCAAACTTTCATAGAAAACACTCTTTGCAGCTGACAGTTCAGGTCATCATATAAAATCTAACACCAAATTGGACACCTACCCCCGTATCATTCAACTGTTCCCATGGTGATAGGATTTCATCCTCCTGTATATATATAGTATGACATGTGTCCAACAAAACATCCTGGGACATCGACATAATCCACCTCCCACCTAGTGGGGAGATTGTATCCAAAAGTTTGCTCCTCTTTTTGTAGTAAGTATTACATTGATGGAGCTATAATGACATATAAACATAGGAATCACTGTCACCTACAACCGTCGAGGAGTGTATAGAGTTCACATGTCGCATGTCGTTAGATGCCGCTAACATGTGGCGGCCATGTTCAACAATAAGAGAGAGAGAGAGAGAGAGGAAGGTGTAACACAAAGTGGAGTTTTGAAGAAGCATTTAAGTGGTCAGTCATACTACGTCAATTTAGTTTAAAGTAGAAAACCTTTCACGCTTGTGTATAGTCCTTATATAACCAACCAAACTACACATTGTATATAGGGCATCTTCTTTATACGTGTTTATTCAACTGTATGGAATCTAGTTATCGTAATATGACAAAGTTCCCTTGGTTTTGTTTTATTTAGTATGATCAGATCTGAGAGACTTAACCTACATGTATTGATGGTTATATATATGTATATATATATATATGTCTGTGTATCTGTACATCTGTTTTTGGTGTACAGACATGTTTGGTATACAAAGCAGCTAGTCGTTGATGATCCTGATTTTCTGCATTTTAACCTGACTTATTGACACCAGATTTTAATGTTCTTATACAGGGATATAATTCTTGAACTGTTTTCCATACCAGCAGTATATTAGTATTTATGTTAATGAGTGATGACATGTTATTTATGTTTTAGGTATACATGTACATACATATAATAGAATACAATGGTCAAGCTTAGCGGCTGCTCAAAGTATATCCATCCGTATTTGCGAATAACATGGCATAAAGAATTAAAACATTTATATTTTTACTTTTGCGACCATTTCAAGCCGATAATCGTTATCATTCATTAATATCAAGCTGAAAATACAAAACGAATTTTGTACCGACATTTTAATAAAGTGTTATAGGTATTTTTAATCTAACACATTATTGATGTGCTACCGCTCAAGATCGAAAATAGAAAAAACTGCACAATACAAAATCGGAAAACCATCCTATCGAAATACCTCATAAACTTTCCTCGTTTTATATGTTTTACTATTTAATCAAAATATTCTTTTAGTACTTATTATGCCATTGAAAATCGACCGGACATTATTAAATGTTCATTCTCTTGATGAGGTGCAGTTTGATTCTATCCAATAAAATATAGACTATACAGTGGATTTTTTATTCAATTGCTTTTCATATTTAAATATAGCTTCACGAAAAAAAATCAATATATGTCAAATTTAGATATATTTTCTTTTTATTATAGTATGAATATGTCTGATGCCGCCATGTAATAATGAATATTTTAAATAGTGCGTATATTAATAAATTTAAAACTAGATACGTTATAGTTTTGAAGAATAGAGGAAAGAAGCAAAAAACAGGGGAGTGGGAGGGTGGCATCATTCATCCTCTTCCATCTCATCAAAGGTGATTTTGATGGTTGTTAGAGAATCGATAATCCACCTCTAATTCTTACCTTGGGCTCAACCTCAACCACCCCCACTCCCCGTCTTACTAGAATTTATGATCCTTTCTTTAAGCAGCTTAGATAGCCCCTATATAGGCATGATTAAAGCAGGTATATAGGTATCTTGGTGTGCTATCAAGGGGAACGTTTTATTACAGCTCGTATAGCAAGCCGGGTACTTTGGAATGGCGCATGGCGTTCCATTCTCAGATAAATTATTAACTCACTCAGACAGTGTTTATATAGAAAAGGACCAACTTTAAAAAGTATGTGTTGAAGGGAAGTATTGAAGTAATAGATTTCTATTTTTGGTGTATATATATGTATCTTTCTCGCACTATTTCATAGAATAATTTATGCATTTTGTTAGAATTTATTTTTGCCGCGTTAAAAATATAAAATATGTAAAATAATTACCGACAATATTATCAGAAATCTATATTTTCATGTATGTGAAAATTTTAAATAATAATTTTTACGCAATTATACGTAATATCTGTACATTGGAAGACTTTAAGTCCATTAAGGTTTGGAATTTCTTATCGAACTCAATCTCTTATTAATTTATAAGCAAAATGTTTTAAAATGAAATTATTTCTCGTTGTTAAGTATTCTTACAAGTTTATCATATATTTATAATAGAAAACTACTTCCGTTGTATTTGAGCAATTAAAAATGAAAACAAAAAATTATTATTTTTCAACTAAGCAAACGGTATACATATTATTATATGTAAACATAAATTTATATTTTTCAACATTATATTATTATTACATTCAATAATTGACAAATTTGATAACAAATTGATAATATAATTAGGCATGTTATCCTACAGTAAATTCTTTGAATTCTGAATCGATAATATAAACATTTCTGAAGAAATAAATGATATACTTATTTACTTCTGGTCTTGTAAAGGTTAGATTTCAATCGTGCGACGTCAACTTCTCTAACGATATTATACTCGCTCTCAAAATCATCTATTACGTAATGTAAAAAATCGATTACTTAGGATTCGTCAGTATTAAGTATCTATGTATAATATCAAGTCTCCCTTTTTTGCAGTAGGCATCTTTAGTCTATATTTAAGCGTATATAAATATAGGTTTAGATTTAATAGACAAATACAAAGTCACACTGCACTCCTAATGATGAGGTATCTCTATATACATGGGATTATATAGCGACCTCCTTTCGACCCTACAACCCTCCCCTCCCCTTCCTTCCTCTGCTCTTGTTCCAGGATTTATACATATGTACGTTGATACAGCTATACAAGTCAGAAATTGAATCCCCTTTGTTACCCAACCACTCGCTTTCACTCATTATTTCGAGATTCTATTTCGCATAAAACTCTTTTTCTTAATTTCAGAGAGTGAAAAAAGATAACGGTTACGTAAGACCTATACTCGAGCCCCCCCCCCCCGCTAGCTGCTTCCATCTTTTTCATCTTTTTAAACCCCCTTTCTCGTTCTCCT
>JAYRBW010114713.1:0-17694 GCA_036023295.1 Invenusta paracnida
TCTTCGTGCCGATCGAGAGATCATGTGATTTCCATAGCTTAGTCATGTCAGCGCATGCTTTCCGTGCGATTGCCAGTGTGACTTTCACTTATTTCGCGCTACCACCCTTGTTCGTTACGATAGATCCCAGGAAATTGAAAGAGTCAACAATGTCAATGAGTTCTCCGCTGACTGTTAAAAAAGTTTTCACATCGTCGTCATTTATATAACATTGCATAAATTTGTTATACATACGACATGTCGGAAGTATTGATAACATTAAATAATACATTGTACCATTTTAGATTCTATTAAATAAGGATAAATATGACGAGGATCTTCTTGCAAATTCAACCTAGCTTTATTTTTAGATTATACTACAAAAAGTATAGATAGCTAATTGTTATATGTAAAATATTTCTATGATGCTTCAATGGAAAATATGAGCAGATTTTTCTTATAGAAAACTTAAAAAAAACGTTCATTTTTCATCTTATATTTCTTTAATTGTATCTTCTTTAACAGTTACAGAAATGTACCTAACTGTTTTTGTTGTATAAAATGAGTTCAAAAATATATATTTATGACATAATCCTATACATAACTGAAATACCACATATTAGAATGAATACATTTATACTTTTAAGTAACAAAAATAATATAGATATGATTTTTGAAACAACACAAAAATGCTGATATAATAATAATAATATACATTTTTTTTCACTTTGTCTGCTATTTAAAAAATATTAATGTTTTTTAGAAAGCACTATGTATGTGAGACAGTAGCAGGCATAACATGTATATATATATTCCTTTTATCCTTATGTTAGTGAATGCATTAATATGTAAAAAATATATATATAACAAAATACTTAATTTAAAAAGTCGTTAGGTATACCTACAGTTAATTATATTTGTGTCTACTTTTTATAAATTTTATTCGATTTTGATTAAACATATAGATAATGAATGCAAATACTTGAAACATTAAATTTTACTAATATTCATGTATTGTTATACAGAGTTCCTTAATGTGATTTTAAGTAAAACTAATGTTTCAGAAGCAACTATGTACATTTTGTACTGTTTTATAGTTGCGGCAAATTGTCATACTATCAGCTATTTCCTCTTTATTTTAATATTTAACTTTTTTTAAATGAAATTTAGCGTAAATAAATTGAATCGATAAACATTTGAAACTTTTGTCCCTTTATAGATCTCCCATTAATCTTTGTTAATCTTAATTATACACCATTAAGAAACATCACGTTGTTTCTATCCCAGCCAAATATCATTCATAAATACCTGAACGTGATTTAATACAAATTTAATATAAAACAAAAATATGTTATGAATGTGACATTTGAATTTAAAATGTTATAAATACGTGTAATTCACATTGCAAACTTGAGTTATACATTAATGACTATAAATAATATTTCAGTTAGTTTCTTAGTAGCATTTTTTTAAATTCAGATTAGGAAAGATTTTACACATATATTTCACATATAGACAGATTATTAGCAGCAAAGTACTCTCTAATACTTACTAATTTTAAAAAGCTTTTTATCTAAGCGTTTTTATTTATATTTAGAGTGGAATGCGAATACCGTTCAAACCCGAGGAGCTCTTCCAAATCGCTGATGAAATCATTTAAATGATTTTTAAATTAATAAAAACAACAATAAATATTCATTAAACAACAATAAAAGCGTTTAAAAACCCCAATTAGCTCATTTATAATTCTTTTGTATCAGTATTGTTTCATATTGATCTAATTAATTTCAAAATTAAGTAGCTTCTCGATTTAGAACGATTTTTACATTCCACCCTTACTCAGTAAATGGAAACCTAAATTCAGCACAATTTTATGCAAAAGCAAAATACAATCGCGATATAAAATTATAATTATATACTCGTACATACACAGGGTGGCCGAAAAGTTGCCATACACTAACTACTGTTAGAAAATATAAGTCAAGACGCAATATAGAATTTAAATTTACATATATTCAAGTATTTTTTTATGGATTACAATAGTTTCTACAGACACCAAAACACATAGAATTATTGTAAATGCGCGAATTGTTTGTCATTGATTTCTACGCATTCTCTACAACGTGACAGTACACTGCAGTGGCAACTTTTGATACATAAATCTCTCTCCATGTTAGCAAATGCTTCAATAATGAAATTTCGGAGATCAAGAATACAGGTGACCGAGAAGGGAACACAACCTGTCTACGACGACCAATCCATTTCATACTAAATTAATTATCAAGAAAATGTCTTACTACTGTAGCATATAGTGGGTTTGCGCCCCATCCTTTTAAAAGTAGAGATTCGCAAAATGTAGCCTTTGTTTCAACGTAGGGATAATGGCAGTCTGCAATTTCTGCAAACAAAGCTGTCCAGTACTTTTTTCTAAAAAATAGGGATCTATTGCTACAAAAGAGATTCCAGACTATACAGTTATCTTAAGATGATTCAGTTGTGTTTCTATGGTTAATCGAGGATTCTCTGAGCTCCAATATACACAGTTGTGTCGATTAATATGTTTTTAAAGCTTGAACTAAGCATTGTCTGTCCACACAATCGTGTATAAAAGGTTCGGTGTATCACAGTGATTAATGAGAATTTCGAAAAACTGTGAGCGGCGATCTGTACCCTCGACAAGTCCATGTATAGTATTAAACGAGGAATATTAGGTTTCATGTTCAGCTGTTTATTCCTTTTTTGTAAGGATGTTCTACTCATACTCAATTCTAAACTAGCATGGTGAGTTGACTTCTTTAGACTTGCTACAAAAGCTTTTGCAACCAGATACTTGTTCTCGTCTGTGCATACTGTTGGGCGGGATGGGTGACATGTTTCTGGAAGATCTGCGATTGTTCTAATTTCCTCAAACTCTATGTAAGTTCGTCGATGGTTAAACGTGCCAATGGATCTGTGTTGAAACTATGATTCCATTTCCGAAAATATCACTGAAAGCATACTAATAAATAGTATGTCGTATAATGTGATTAAAATATTGTAGATGCAGTTAAAATTAACAATCTTTAAAATAAATTATTTTTCTTTTATCAGTTAAATAGAAAAACACTTCACTAAAAAATAATGCTTTAAATATATAACTCATACCGTTGTGTTGATGAATCCAGCTACGAATATCTAAATGTACATTATAAAAAATTAAATTACAAAACAATTCTAATGTAATTACAAATTAAATTTTATTTATTATAATATATATAAAGATATATATACTTCAATTTGAGTAAAAACCATTTGAAAACTATAAATCCAGAAACATTTATTGCAGTTCATATGAAACATAACATCTTTGTCAATCAAAATCGTGTGTAGCATCTGCTAAATTAATACATACCTTCAAAAATTAACAACATTCTTGAAAATTGAAAAATCTATCTCAGACATTTACTCAGCGCGCCATAATTTCTAGTTGCGCGTAATGATGTAGTTGAAGTAGTCCTTGATATACATGTTATTCTCTATGAGATACGCAGAGGTGATTTATTAATAAAGTTGTAATTAATTTTGATTTTTAATTGTACATTAATTATAAACGAACAAATATATAAAATATATAAAATGTATAAAAATATATATGTATACAAATATACTAATTACTTGACGATATATATTTATATCTCCTTTAATGAAACATGAACATCGCCTCGCTTTTTGTGTTTAAATTTGCTATGCATAATTAACCAGAAAATAGAATATTATAAATGGAGACTCAAATGGAAATTTTAAATAGGGACTTCCATAATTATACCTACAGAAATAAATAAGATATGAGGTATATAAGGGATTCGTCTTTCATCTTTTGAAAATGTATTCAGCTTTTTATACAGAGTAGACATAGATAAAACAAAAATGTGGAATTAATATTCTTTGATTGAAATTTTTAATCAGTTCCAACCATGATGTTTTTCTTGGCAAACACAAATCCCCAAATTAAAAAAATCACGTATTTTAAGATGATAAACAAATAAACGGAGATAAATTACATAGACAATTTGCAAAAACAATATTAACATATAATATTATTTATTGAAAACAGCGAATTGTAATAAATAATGTTGAAAAATATATATAATAATATTTTTTGATTTGAGAATTTTTTAAACAACATTTTATAACTAGTAATTCGTTGCAGACTTGCATACATTAAAATTAAATGTATATTGTATATATGTGTGTACTTACATGTATGTATCTTGATTGATTTGAACTCACTAGATGCCTATATAAATTGATGTTTCTCTTATTCAATGGTATGTCACCCGAGGATATCATGACAGCATCATATTGTTTAATTTCTGATTAATTTCAATTATAATATTGTTGCCGTTACCTGTAGCAAACATTACTAAAGCACTATATTTTTTCTGTTGTAATAGCAGTTTAATGTTTCTTACGGGTATAAATCTTGTATAAATCTTTAAAATTATTGTTAAGTCATTTTTATACTTGGTTATACATAAGATAAACATAAGCATTTTTTAAATAGTCCTTTATTAAGCCATCTATGGTTGTAAAGCGAAAGTTTGTGATTTTGTTAACTTTGCAAATAATAATTTTTTTACATAAACGAATAGATTCATATTTTTAACAAAAATTCTACAAGAAAATTAAAATCATTTTACGTTGTGAGTTTTAATTTCGAAAAATTCTAATATAATCATTAAATTCATATATATTTGCATTCGTATAACAGTCGCATGAGAAACTAGTATGTTAGTAAAACTTCTTGTTATTTTTAATTGAAGGACATTTTAAAATGTCACATAATAATATATACATTGTAAACCAATGTCAATCAAATAATCGATTCAGCAATGGCAAATTTATTAAGGGAGAGAGTTCGAGGAAACGAAGACCGAGATTAGCATTGGGAGCGAGGAGATTGCTTAGCAATCAATGCAACAAGGTTCGAATTATTACTATTCGGTAGTATTTTCGTGCATCTTTCTTCTAAACTTAATTTTTCATCTTCCGTTCTATCTATATAGATAGAATATAGAGCTTATTTTATCCTGACGACAGTTTTTGTAAGCATAACGCTTTCCATGACCAGTGATAGTTTATTTATAGACCCATGAGCTTAGAGAAGCTGTGGTGAGCATGAAATGTGAGCAAACCACCAATTTCAACGGACTTGTGCTCCTTGTGCTCTTAGTAGCTGTTTGGAGCTAGTTGGGTTATAGTCTTCTACACTACAACTTGGTGCACTGTAAACCAACATAGTTATGAAGATTCTGAACGGAAATGGATCATGAGAGCTGGGGGAGGAAGCGGAATATAAGTTATATTAATCTACATAGAGAGGAGAAGAGGCAGAATTGAGATGTAAAAATAGGCATTCTGTTCATGTTGCCAGAGTAGACAGGGTGTATTACTCTACATACTTACACCCAGTCAGAGTGCGTGTGACACAATAAAATAGTTGGAAAGTAAACATTTTGGAGGAATATGCTGATCCCAAGAGTAAGAGCGGGAACGAAGAGAACAGTATAAGAGAAGCATCCGGTCAAGGGAAGAAGTGATTCAAATTGGGAAGTTTATAGGACTCACCGTGATCCCTATTTTTGACTCAGTCTAACTCTTTCTTTCTTACAAACAAGCTGCGTGCTGTAACTGACGAGATGTTGGCAACATATAAGCCCTGTTTTACGAGAACACGAGTATAGGTCTATAATATACAGAGCAGGTAGTATGCAGGATATTCGGTTAGATGACATCGGAAATTTACTTTACTTTGCTTTTGGATCGGTAGACAAAAAGTAGGTAGATATATATTGAGAGGAGATGAATATTTTTCGAGATAGATATTCTCCAAGTTATTATTACAAATTTTTTGGCTATACATAGCGGCAAGAGTTAATGCCCGATTACAGCAGAGGATGAATCTGAATTATATAAATACAAATATTCTTCACTCTGATATATTTGGATCTATCTTTGCAGGTAATGAAGAAAAGTAATGAACATATCTCAAATTAACTTACTTCTTATTAAGTACCGTCGCGTGGGTATGGAAGAAGTTTTAAATATAATAATATTCGAAAAACATTCATAATAATATAACAATTTTATTGTGGTATTAGCAATTTTGTCAAATACATTTTATAATACTATATAAAATATTATATAGATAACCAAAAAATCGACATCAAGACGTCTTCTAAGTAAATAAACACAGAACAAAAACATATAGAAACCGATAACAGGATACACGAAGGAGACTGGTAATAATAATATTAATAAATATAATTGTCAGCAAAATTGTTCACTTTTAAGAGCGTTAAAGTGGCATAATATCAGATAAAATTGAATAAATGATCTACTCTTTTTAAATGTTTATTCCACAACCGATGTCCATTTTAATTGAATGTAAACTCGTATTTCTTTAAAATGTGACATATTTGCAAGTGGAATTGAATTTCCTTCCAGGTATGATCGATCAACTGAGAGAAGTTTTGGCTAGAGCACCATCGTTAGCTCTTATCAGGCTACGGAAATAGACAGAAAAAGAGCTTTAAATTAGCGGCGACGCCAGCCTCTAAATTCAAGGGGGCCTATAAGCAATATATGCCGCCTAAAGGGGACACTTACAGGATCTGCAGTTGGCGCTTACATGATCTAATGATCACCAGGTGGGCTGGACCTTTAGGCAAAGTTGTTTTAGTTTACATTTAGAGCTATTTTTTATATTATTTTATGTTTAGTCTATATAAATTCTTTTTTGATATCAGTTAATAACTAAATAACTTTACATTTCTATTTAGTGAACAATTCTTTCAAATTTAATTTAATTATGAATGTTAATATATCCGTTGTTGAAATGTATGAAACACTCAATTATTTCAGATATATTTCCACTCAAAATAGTATAACACATTTTATAATATTTCTCAAACCGTTACATGAAAACTCTAACAATTATATGATAATTAAGATCACACCTTTGTCTAACAATTTAAAAACATGTTTTCTACTCCCTTGATTGATTTATTTTCTCATGAAAATCTACTGGTTTATGAAATAATTATATTTTCGGGTAATCATTTTTGTTCGTATATGTGAAACAGGTACTATCTTTTATCAAAGCATCATATAAACATACATAATATGACCTACTATATTATATTTAAATGTATACATATATTACTATATATGATAATAGAATAATCGTTTTTAAAATAGTCGTAAAAACTGTAGCTACGTTAATTGAATGATGTGTATAACAATTTGTATATAACATTTCGCTCTGATGTATTTTTCAAAGGGATTCTAAATTAAATAAATGTTTTGAAATTATAAAGGAAATAATACGTAACGCGTTATATATATGTTAACATATTACGCACAATATTTCTGACACGAAAACGTGTTTAACACATAAATAAGAGATTATGCAGAAAAAATATTTTAAAACGAGTAGGTATCTTGTAATGTGTTTAAACAATCTTCGATGAAATTTGGTAAACATTTATTTTAATTATTTAGTTTTATTGTTGCAGAATGAGATAATTTATTTGTGTATAAATAATAGTGCATATTAAACTGTGGGAGATATAGAAATGTTGACTAATTTCATTATGCTGGTACGAATCTACTTTTAATGTATTACTAATGAAACATATCTTCATTTAGCTAGGTTTAATTTGATTTTTTTGAAATTATATAAATTAATTCTAATTTTTTTTAAAATAAAAACAAATATTAATGAAAACTTTCAATAATAGGTACATATGTTTATTAACATTTACCATTCTTACCAAACAATTATTTTTTAAATATATTGAGAAAATATATTGAGTATATTTATAAAATATATATTAGTAAATCAAATAAAATATAACAAATAACTCCTTTGAATTATACAGTATAAAATAACCATACATTTGCGATTTTAGATTAATATCATTATTATAAAAGATGTACACGTATAGGGTATGTTTATATTATGATTAGTTGTTATCATCAGCCAATGAGAAACATCCGGTAAATAAAATACGCTGAATAAAAATTGTGAAACATTTTGTGAAAAACAAATATTTATGACACATTTTGATCCTTAATTGAAACATTGTCAAATTCCAATTGTCTTGTGGTCACACTTCTGCAATCTTTACTATTTTTCTTTAATACATATATAATTATAATAAGAGAGTCTAAAAGAACTGAGCGTAAATTATGGAATCCTCTTTCAAGTATGGAACAATTGAGAAGAGTCGACCACAGACCTTTGAAACCAACCTTATTTATACCTACGAAAACATGTCTTGTGTAGCTTTTTCACCTTACACATACAACGAGCGCATTCTTTATGGAACTATGGGGGCCATTCTCAGCGCCTACATATTCCTTGTCAACCTATTCCTCTTCATTATCTTCCTCAAGGATCGAAAAGTTCGCCGTGTACCTGGACACATGTTCATCGTTGGTTTGATGGTCTCCTCTGACGTAATCATTGGTCTGGTGCCGCTCCCGGGCTACCTCTTCGTCACACTGTGTGGAGGTTGGCCTCTGGCCCCGTGGACCTGCGACTTCTGGATAACCATCGATTACATCTCGACCAATGTCTCTATGGTGAGCGTCACTACCGTGGCCTTTGACCGCTTCCTTGCAACAAATTTCGTGTTCAGTCACAAGCGGTGGATGCACCAGACCAATCAAATCCGACTATGTGTCGCTCTGTGGATTTTCACCGCAGTGCGCAATATTCTAGTTTTTCCCATCTGGGCCAACGTGAGTGAATTTCGGAGTCATGAGGCACCTGGAAAGTGTGGTCACCCCATCTACAGTAACTTCACGATGGGGATCCTTCAGCGAACAATAGCCCTCTACATTCCGGTGGTTCTACTTTTCGTTTTCTACGCCGCAGTGGTGTTTCGCATTCTGCAGTCATCGCCACACTTTCAGCATAACTACAATCGTGGAGCTGCTATGGCTACAGTAAATCTGAATACTAATTCCGCCAGCGGAGGCAGAACAATCCGTGACACAGCTTCGCCTGCGCATTCCACCAGCAACGGATCCACTGGGGGCATAAATCGCTTGCGTGTTGGATGTCCATCTTCTCCGCTAATCGCGCGTTCCACTTCCCCCACTGGCGGGGCCACTTACACCTTCAACAACAAGGACACACGCATCACCCAGACAACTATTGCAACACCCCGATCTTCTACTCTAGCCCGCCGGATCAGCAAGTCCTTCAGGATTGTCACGTGCGTGATCCTCTCCTTCCTGCTCGCCAATTTACCTTGGCACATCATCGAAAACATGATCGCCAGTGGGGCCACCAAGGTGAAGAAGACGGATTCCCTGTATATCCTCTTTTACATCATGAACTATATCAACGCCTTCTTCAATCCTATATTTTACATGTTTATGCATGTGGAGTACAAGCGAACAATCTTTCGCTGGATTCGGTGTCGACCGTATGCGCGGACTACGGAGGTGAATCACCGATGCGGGGCCTCCAGTGCAGTTGTCGTGGAGAATAGCGAAGAATATGGCGAGAATCTGGATGGGGGAACTCTGCTCGAGACAATTACGAGCAAATCTCGTGTAGTTCGCCGTTGACAACGGAACTGTAGAAAGCCGTATAATGCTACAGTAAGTGCAACAATAACATGGTATTGAGTTTTTTGGGTCTAATCAATTTTTTAAGTTGTTTAATTATTAAATTTTTCTAAACTAGTACGATTTTGTTTTTAAAATATATATTGAAAAAATAGTTGTGTATGCATAATATTTATACTTGAAGTCAAAATATTTAATTAAATGGAATTTTTAAAAGGTGTAACATAAACGCACAATAAAAAAGGATACTTTCATAAATTAACAGTTAGTAAATAAACAGTGTTTATAATTACTTATAGGATATTTAAAATTATCATAATATTTAATTTAGTTAAAAATTAAGGCCCTCGTCTTAAAATCTAAACATTGTGTTTCAAACTTATAGCTTAAAAGTACGATCAAAATACTTCTTTTGTCGAACATTAACTTATGACTTTTAAAATCTTAAGCTCGAATTATTGTTTGAATAACTGAGCTTTAAGTGTAGGACTGCTATAATGATTTTAGTTATTGATTTTGTCAGCATCTAATGTTAAGTTTTGAATGCAGTATAGTGAAACTTTCCTTATTTTAAAGCTCAGTTATTTTCTTAAATGCCAATTGAACTTTTATCTTACTTCAAACATTCGTTGTATGTATACAGAAAAATCAAAATTTCATTTTTCTAACGGTATTAGATATTATAATCTACAACACGTTTTCCGACACAGTCGATGAGTCTAGGTGCGTAATCACAAAATGAACTTTTTGGTAATTATTATAAAGAAATATTCGAGAAATTCTAATGTATTTAAAATTAAATTAATCATTTCACATTAAAAATCCAGTTATACTTTAATTTGGCAGCATATAAATATCGATATGTATCTATAATAATTAAGTATAAAAATTAGTAACAAATTAAGCTCACTAAATTGGCGTTTTTTTAGTTTGTATGATATAATTACGTGTAAGCATTTTCTTGTTTAAATTTATACACATTAGCAACATAAATGTCATATATATTCAAATATATTTTAAATGTATTTTGACAATGGTATTATGTATTTTATAGTATGTTTATAATAGTTACTAATTTAATGTTGCTCATAGTATTATAAAAAATATTGGATTATGAACTATATTCTTTCAAAACTATACCTACTTACTCATACAAATAAATAAAAACTTGTGAAAAATATGTATTCCTCATGTTCCTTCTTGCATATAAATGACTTATATAATATAGGACTAATGTAAGTAAACCTTCTACTAGTATTTTTCAAAATAAAAATTATATGTTGGGTGTAAAAATAATCAATATTTTATATGAAAGAGTGTGCCTTTATGCCGGCAATATACCACTGCATATATTATATTGTATTGATAGTAGTTCTGATATTTCTGGTAGGTATATATGTACATATATATGTATATATTGTTTCATTTCTTTGATACATTTTTTAATCATATTATAAATTACGAATTAAACAGTAAATTGTTCTAATGGACAAACATATTTCATTATTTTTATTAACTGGTAAGAGATATTGTGGTAATTGTGGCCCGCAGTGAGAAGAGTCATGGTCCTTGTCAGCAAACGATCCAGATTCAAATCCACTTCAAACTATTATTAAGTAGCATTAGGAAAATAACAGCAAACCACTTCATTAGTTACCCTGGCTTATTAAAATTGGAATGTTTGTATATACGGATTCATAATCTCTGTTTAGAAATTAATTGATTTTGTCATATTGATTTCATAATAATTATCTATTATACATCTTTCAAAATATTAATGAATTATAACATACTAATCTTATTTACTAGTAATCATAGGGAAAAGTTCGAAGTAATCATCGAAAAGTATTTATGACAAATTTAGAGGAACTGTATGAATACGATAATATCGAATTAATTATTCTCTAAATAAACTCTTGATCAATATTGCTTGATTTTGAATCGATCAAGTTACCAATCACATTTTGAATGTTCTTTCCGTTTCTGCCGAGCTGCCTTCCACCAGTTGGACATTAAGTGTATTTCAAAGCGATCTAATTGTTGTTAAAGATAAACTAAACGATTTTTAATTTTATAAAGATCTTATAATAGCGTAGATCGTTTTATTATCATGATATTATTGTCTTTTAAGAATCTGAGGTTCGTGAAAGTTTTGTGACATATGTATTGTCGTACTGAAAACACATTCATTCTGGGAGATTCTTAAGGAAAGGATGTTGGACCAATATCTTCCGGTAAAAGTCTGTATTGCAAATTCCGTCGATTCTTGTCAAAATGCATTGATAAATCTTGCAAATACCTATTCTCCAGATTTTCTATTTTCAATTGGCTGCATAAACCTGCATTTTGAATATGCGCTATCGTTGTAAGTCTTTAACTCTCTTTTACCTCATACTATGCATCTGATGAGAATCTCACATCGAAATATTAGGAAATGTCGCCAAGGCTCCAGTATCAAATCGAAGATATATCAAATAATATCACTGCAAATAAAAAACGTAATAATACGGATACTTAGCCGTCTAACTGAAAACTAAATCGTATAACTAAAATAAAATTATTGCGAAAAATGAAACAATCGGCATAAAAAAAGTAGAAGTGGAGAATAATATCGAACAAAATATTTCAATTGTCTTACACCATATTATATTAAATGTGACTAATATGAACAAAAAAATCTATTACAAAGTAAGTAAATATTTTAAAGTATTATATTAAAAATTGATTATTAATTCCAGTCAATATTAAAATAAATAATTCTAATATGTATTAATTCATAATTTTATTCAGGAAAATCATCTTTTGCACTACGTTAGCAGTATGTCGAGTTATTTATTTTTAATTGACGTATAATTCTAAAGCTCAAATAAAAATGCACACACTGAATTAGGAATAGTTGATATATGTATTGCAACTACATATGGACAGTAAAGCCACGAATACATAATAGACAGAAAATAAAAATTAATTAATTATATGAGTATTTCTCTTTCCTATTATACTTCATTGCATGAATTCGAAAATAATAATATCTAAAGTTTAAACACCTCATTTATACTGCCGTATTAGTATTGAAGTTAATTGTCTGTTCTGTCTAGTGTTATTAGATGAAAAAATATGCGTTTAAAGGGACCACTTGGAATCAGTTTGGCTTAATTTAGACACAAAATAATAATTTAATAATTTTTAATTTATTTTTACACAAAAGCATGTATTTTAGAGTTAATTTCAATCCTCGGCTTCGATGAGCTTTTGTAGCACTTTCTGGGGTGGGTTTAAATTACTAAATGACTTATTAACAAAAATTTAGGCGATGAATATCATAGAATGTCTATGCTACGTTTGTCTTCAATATTTATCTTTATATTTGTAAAAGCTAAAGAATAAAATAATATAAAAATACATCTAGTACACATATAATGGTGTTATATAAAGTATTTATATATAATACAAATAAGCCGTGCGTTTAATAGATATATCTTTATAATGTTAAACTTCTTTGTCAAAGTTTTGTTTTATTAATAATTATTAAATAGTTATAGACACCAATATTGAGCACAAGGATTATACACAAACTATACTATTAAAGAATAAAATATTTCTGGAAATATGTACATACCTACAAATTTATCTAGAACATATAACACTATACTTTTTAAGCGCTAGTTTTATCTATATTTATCAATTGAATTCTGAAAATTTCTCAAAGTAAAAAATGTATAGATCAATCTTAATGCTATTAGTATATACTGTTATAAGGCCCCTTAGATACAATTGGCATACTCGAATATTAAGTGCGCAATGCCTTGGTCCCGAAAAAGTTTGTATTTAAATACCTGTATATGTAGTTAAACCTTGGTTATAAATCGTACACGTCTATAAGGCACAATTGGATATTATACACATTTTTCAGTCCCATCAGCTACTTTACCTGGTATATAATGTACGATCAGATGGTATGATTTAGCAAAGCATATAGCTAAGTATTTTAATAAGATATACGATACATATCTACAATTATAAAGCTGATCTCTCATTGGTCAATATTTCGAAATATGTAGGATACACGATTGTTAGTTAAAGTATCAGATTATTCAGAGCTCTGCATTCATCATACACCATAGACATGGGTATTATGGGCATATTAGGTGCTTGAATTATCTACCTAACTAAATAGTGTTTTTCAATATATATGTATTAATACATATAATAAATAATTATGATTTGTGCTGTAAAATCTGGCTGATCGTATAAAATTTTTCTATAAAGGGATGTAATTTTTGCATGTATAGAAATATTACATAAAGTTATAAATTATTATAAGGTGATAACCATCTAATACATATCTTAAAATATATATATATATATGTATTATCCTCGATATAAGACACTTATATTATAACGGGTTTATACTGTAGCATATATATATATATTAATGTGTGTAATCATAGAGTTATGTACAAATGCCCAAGAAAAAATATAACAATAATTATTAAAAATATGGACCAAAATAATTAAAAGGTCCGAAGAAAATAAAATGATGAAATATTGAATATCAAATAACTTACACTTTTTGAAATGATATTACGGTAAACATATATTCCATATTCCATATACAATATTTTTAATGTTTAGTATTTTCTCATTAATATTCAAATGAGCGATAGTTAGATACTATAAAGTGTATTTTTTCATAAATTTTCTTATAATATTATTTGTTATAACAAACACATATTTCTTATATTTACGCAAAATATGTCGTAATTACGTCTAAAATAATGTTTCGTAAAATTACGTCCAGTTAGCCGTATATTGACAGAATGATAAAAATTGACGTAAAAGTACGTCTAACTAGCCGTTTTATAAAAAATAAATCATTTTCGTAAAAAACAGCCAAGTAGTCGTCATTTTACGCAGTTTTATTTGCAGTATATAAAAGAAGACTTTTGGTGTTTGCGTCGTCAGATGCGTCTCCAATAGGCTCGGTAAAATAGCGACTGAACGTTGAAGCACGAGAGTCATTGATATCTCTTTATCTCTTAGACAAAACTTTCATTTATCTGCTAACTTCACGCTAGAAGCGTTACATGAGGCGAATTGGCAGATAGATTGGATTTTTCAGTAGAAAAACGTAGCATTTCACAAAGCTCGCACAAATCTCTAATTTTTTAAGAAAACAATATCCAGTTCTGTAATGGCCTCCACAAACCTTATATCTATCAAATTGTAACTTATTTTGGTAATCTTCGACAGTATAATGAAGCATCACTGAAATCTGCTGTATAACCAACTAATGGAAGGCAATATAAAAGAATGGTATGAAATTTTCTAGAATGTAATTGACAACTTGAATAACTCGAAAGCATGAAGTAATTTCAATATGATTAGACTCAGTTCCATTCACTCTCTTCGTGGCAAACACTATTTCATTGAACATGTAAATAAAATGTACATGTTCTACTTCACTGACATTAAGTAATGTAAATAAAAATATATTAACAACAATTAAATTAAACTTATATTACAAAAGGTAATATATGTCCATATTTTTCGAGGAGGCGTTATGAATTGTCGGAGCTGTACAATAAAAAATTGAAATGATCACATAGGTATATGTATCAGGCTAGCAATTAATGGAACTGACTAACATTACACCCATGTTGACACACAGCTTTACATATAGGTACCAAGATCTCAAGATGCTTACATAAAAAATGTCTTATCGGAAAGTTAGGCACATATATTAAAGCTTACTGATGCTTGAATGATTCTGTTTTAAGGTCATTTCAAACAGTAAACCTTGAAATCTATAAAATATAGTAATGTATATATAATTTATATATATTATAATAATACTCACCGATGACATTGATTGCTTATAAATCATAACACAAATCCATGTATAGTTTTCACCCACGTTTCTGTCAAAATATTATTTTGAAATTAACTCATTAAATCAATAGTTCCAAATATATTGTTTGAACAGTCATTACTTTTTAAAAGCATCCTTAAAGATAATTTGTTGGAAAATTTTAAAATTAAATATTACCCAAAAACAAAATATATGCCACATTATTATAGCAAAACCAACGTGTACCATTAACTGTACAAAAAACGTATAAGAAATTAAATTAAATTGAAAACATGAATAGTTATTCATAAAATAGTTATTATTTACCAATCGGAAACTAGAATTTATTGAAATGATAACATTTAGCATACTATTTGCATTTAATTTACCGTTATCCATCAATATAATCAAATCGATTTCACCAAAATGTGATAATTATATTTTTATTATTCATACAATAACAAATTTTGTATTTAATAATTATATTTCATATGTAGAAGTTTATTTATTTAATTTCCTATATATATCATCAGTTTTAATTTTTACCTGGTCGTCTTCAATATATGTAATTAACTTACCTATAAGCAATTATCTTACATTTGCATAATTTGAAAAGTAGCTAAACTTGCAAGCCAGACTCTATATAAATAAACTTGTAAGAAATGTCCCAGTTCATAAATATACCTATTCGTCATTTTCCATTTACTAAATTCCCTAGCGATTTAATCCTCTATAAGTATGTTCACAGCTATCAAATAAATGTACACATCTGAAATTATCAAGTTTGCAAGTGTACTTTCACTAATTTGCCACGTCAATTTCAAATCTTTAGGTGTTTAAAGGTTTTAAATCCTCCGACAAATGAGCTATTTCTTCTTTTATATAGTTTCATTCAGATTACGTTCCTATTTGAAGATCTGAAAAATAAATGCATACAGTTTTGGAAAAAGTAGAATTTACTTATTTTTCTTTGCAGAATATCTTACTTAACTGAAAATGTCATTTAACTGTGGTGAATTTAATCCAAAGTTTAGAACATTTGGTAATCGTGTTATGCAATTATTTTAGACAATAATTTTAAAAATATGTTATTGAATGTGAAAATTTTAACGCGATGTCTAACAGGAATTTATAATTTGAAAGAATTATCCGTTGTATAAACAGTGATAATGGATTGCATATATACTGGATAGCTCAAAAAGTGTACTTTAAAAGTTTAATATAAGGAAAAGATTTATATTGAAAATAAAATCTAAAAAAGATTTTTTTAGATAGGTATATTCTATTTTATCTTACATGTTAGGTAAATATAATACTGATGTAAAAATTGGCTGTTGTAATCAATTGAATGCTAAATAGTTTCAAAAATAATTACTGAGCTTTACTTACCATAGTTTATATTATTTGAGCTGCATTTATGATATAAAACGCGATATCTTTTTTATTTTTTATTTCGATATATAGACATGAAACATGCATCAATGATTTCTATATCATGTGTATCGTATAACATTGTTTAATACTACCTATATCTTTCAATCTTGTATATATATTTTTTTATGCATTTTTTATCTTTTAATTATTAGAAAATTAAAACTCGCAAAAACATTCAATTTTTCTACATCGGAAACTGTTAATCGCTTCGTTTTATCCACATTAATACAGTAACTGATGTTTAAAACATCTACCATTTAAATAAATTAATTTAAAAAATCATATAATATTACTTTTATCATAAAGCACATACGGAAAAAGTTTCTTTATATTTGTAAAAACTACTCATTTTAAAATATTAATTGAGAATTTGTAATCGTTGCATTCCCTTCGTAATCTATTTTTAGTAACAAAGTCTAAAACCTTCAAATTAATTATCTATCGATAGACTGTGTAGCTATTAATATCTATGATACTAGCCAGCTTTAACATAGGAGTTTATTGATATAATTTGTTAATCAATATAAATAAATCAGTATTAATTATTTTGAATGTTCTATGTACTAGAGTAGCTCATGGTGTTTTTCTATGAAACTCATGGCGAGAGCTAAACTCTTCGGGAATCCACTAAGTGAAGGTCCAGAAACAATATTTAGTTGATAACACAATTCCCATTGACGCCGAAATCACGAAAAAAAACAACATTTGTCGGATTTCCCATATTAAAGTATAGGAGAATTTCTGTGATTTTGACTCAATTTTCATGAAAATGCTCATTTTAAGAAAATAAATGTTTTAACTATTAT
>JAYRBW010114724.1:0-17693 GCA_036023295.1 Invenusta paracnida
CATATATGATCATTGATATTAACATTAATATAACGTTAAATGCTAAATAGAGATATCTATAATAATGGAAATTAAAAAAGCTATTGTTATTATTTACCTATTGAAAAATACTGTGTCTACCATACATAAACTCGATTGTCTCGAAATATAGATTTATAATCTAATAAAGCAGTTCATTGTAATAACCATTACTCCAATGTTTCGAGCTTAAACACTGAGATATGTATGAATATTTTTATTTACGGATAATCATAATTCTTTCAAAACCTCAAAAAAAAACACTGTTTATATTTAACCATATAATGTTCAAACTTCCTGGAGGAGTAGAGTTTTGAAACATGGCATATAGATACACGAGTATGTTTTGTAATACATTCTATTGCACTAAGATATATAGTTATATTTATATATGTATATACATAGGGTGTACAGTAGCGCTAAAAGTAGTAAACTTCATTTAAAAAAGGCACGAAACTTACTATACTAAAATGTGTTAATAAAAAAATGCCATCAAAAATACCCCCCATCGGTATGGATAGGATTAAGCATCACTTGCCTGACTGTCCTACTACTTATAGCACAAAATTTATACTGTTATTTCTTACACTAATAATAACACTTATATGTGCTAAGTGGTTATTTGTTTTGAGTCTATAAAACATGGATGAAAATAATCTATTCTTTGGAAAAATACCTTTAGAAAATGTTTTTAGATAAAGATTACGATTCTTTTTACCAAATTTGACTATACTTTTACTCTCAATTATAACGTTAATAATATGACATACCTGAAGTAACGTGTTGATTCGAACTCTGGATGGCGTTTGCGTTTTTACTGCTATTTGATTCTTGAGAACATTTTTCACTTGAAACGTTAGGTAGATTTGAAAGCAATTCGAGATTGAAAAAATCATTTAGAAAACTTCTGAGTGGATCTGAGTTGGAAAATTGAGAAAGAAGAATGCTGAAATATACTTAAACAGAAATAAAATAATTGTACATATGTGTATAAAAGAATCATTATATTATTATTATTATTACACGATTACTTAACCAGACTTGACACTAACTAAGATAGCAATACAACATACATACAGTAAACAACTAAACTCATGCGCTGATGCTAAAACATACAATCAAAACTAAAGGTCATAATAATTAATTAAAGTTTGAATAATATTTTTTAGAATTTTTGTTCCTAAAAAGTAAGAACATGATGAATACATTAATTGATGCAAAGCAACTGAGCTTATTATTGACATTGCTTTATATTTACTAAATATTTAATCAACATCAAAACGATATGATAATGTACGAGTTCATGTTTCATAAAACAACTTAAATTGATCAATTTTAACATATGTGTTAATTCACTAATTAATACTTTACTGCGTGCTTCGTGATAGCAGAGAGATAATTTTAGTGCATATAATACACATGCTATAACTTACATAAAACTATGATTTTTGGCAGACAAAGAGAGAGCGGAAATTAGAATTTATTGTGTTTGTGTATTAATATGAGATAAATTGTAACTGCATACCTGTACAGTCCTTCATGAGAGACTGTTCATGAGATTTTTAATATGTATTTCTATAGCGCTTCTATTGATTTCCTTTTCTTGTTTGATACAATCCCACAATTATAAACTAACGGATTAGATCGGTTAGGTTTGATAATCCTTGTATGTATGATATGGAAATGGTATGTCTGGTATATATCCCACAGTTCTACTGGTTTTTCATATATGTATAAGTATATATGTATACATATGTCGGATTTGAACCATAGGCGAACATTATCCTTAAGGTTTTCTCTCCGGATTATAGCCGTGTATCGTCTTTTTTAAGTTTGTCGGCGTAGGGGTATTTGATGTAGATGTAATTGTTCTTCGGTATTATCTATTTCGATTATTTTTTTTGTAATCCTAAAGAGCCCGTCGCAAGAAAGATTTGGGATATCCGTTGTTGAGGAATCCCCCTGTTACTTGTTCAATACACTCCTTGGCCCTTTTCTGTTATTTGCTCTGGCTTGCTACTCGTCGAAACTATCCGAAAACTATTCCTTTCTTCAATGAAACTGGACTTAGTGAGATGCAGGGGGAAACTACACCACTGTGGATAGCTTTAATGTATAGTTTGTTGTTAAATCTGCCATTGGAGAAAATAATTCAGAAAAGCCAATTTCCTTTCTTACAGTTTTTCCATGGTGAATTGTATGTATGTTATAACTTAAGCTATTAGATTATTCGAAAATCTCTCAGCTAAACAGATGACAGTCCTGTATGTCTGTTATAGGATGTTTAATATTTGCACTAAATCTGTTTTTCTGCATGTTTGTTATTGTCAATATCTGTAAAACTGTATTTATTGTACTTTATTGTATAAAATGTATAAAACATATCTTTACATGTTTACTGCTTCTTAGCGCAATTGTTCTTGATGCAGCCTACGGGTGAAACGTCGTACATTTATTACCAATTTACGAATTTTATTCAAAGATTAGAGACTCAGTCATTCTAATAAGAAATATATTTTTAAATAATACTTTAACTTTATTACTTAATAAGTAGAATCAATGCATTAACTTTGACCAGTCCTAAACTATGGTATGCATAATATTGATAATGACCTACGTGCAGAAATATCCGAATTCAGTAGAGTTGAAATGGCTTGTTGGACGATTGCTTCTGCAGTTAATAACTGATCTGATTCTTGTTCCAAATTCATTGGAAATTCTGATTGATTGGAATCAGAAAAGTTTAAATGTTTTGGGGTTTCTACATTTTGAAGATTTCCGCCTGTAGCTTTTATCGCAAATTGGGAAAGAAACATATTTTAAGCAAAAGTGAAATAAATGAAACAATTTATTGTAATGGTCTCATTGACAGGCTACATTTAGTTGTATTCTACGCTTCTTCAAACTTTAAATGAATTATTTAAATGATAAGGACATACTATTTGGAGTAGAATTAGTAGTTCAATGTGAAATTCCTCTTAACATGTGAATTACTTCAAACAAATATACTAAATACTTTCTCGCCCTTAATATTATAATAGTGTAATTATAATAGATGTAATTCTAGAATTTGAATTAGCTATGTGTAAACGGTTTAGATATAAATTGTATAGGCATTCACAACAATAACTTGAAAATGTTAAGAACAACACATTATATAGTGTTTGATATAGTTAACTGCAGTGGCATCTTAAATAAGACATCTCATTCAAAACAATTACAGAACTTAAGTAAAATGTTTGGTTTTATTACTTGTATTTAGCGGAGATAATTTTAGACAAAATGTTGTCCAACGCATTGACTTGTTTAAATAAAGTAAAAAAAGTAACTCGGGTAAGAGAGATGCTGCACAATATGTTTGTTTAATTATACAATATGCACAACAAAATAATATTGTATTTATTTTAAATAAAATATGGGGCAAAGGAAGTAAGTAACATTAGGAAAAATATACATATTGAGTAAATCAACATTGCAATTAAACAATAAACTAAATAGTACTCAACAACTGTTTTAAACTCGAGCAAGCACCATATGTTATATTTCGTCGGTTTAATAATTTGTCAATTAACATAATTGAAAAAAATACAGCCTTGACAATGTGTTATTTGTGTTATGATAAGAAACACGATGTTTGACCAACATTTACCATTTCATGTAATAAAAACGTTAATAATTTAACCTTCCATAATTAAACAGTTGATCGGATGTTGTCATACTAATTATACGTTTCGTAATAAATGCATAAAACTTGTTTTATATATCGTAAAATATTAATTTAACTCGATTGAAATAGACGTATCTTACATACAAAAATATTATCTCTATTAAATGTTATACATGTATGAATATCAGGTAATATATGTAAATACTAAATTTCAATACAAATATATTCAACTTGGCAACACCTAACTTATTAATTGTTACCGTGCTCTACAACATTGCTCAAAAAGCACTGTAATGTTTTAGACAAATTTGACATACTAGCAGTTGTAAAAATCCACATTTAAAAGTAAAATAAATTCCGAATAAAAATACCTTTTTATTATTAAACAAATACCAAAACTATTTTTTCATGAGTATTTTCTATTAACGTTTCGAACTCTCGTCTGTTAACAATATACATCAATTGCTATTACATAAACAGCTAAGACGCAATATCTATATACACTTAGAGCTAACGTAATCAACGCACTATAGCTTAACAGGCAACGTGCATGTTCAATGAAAGTTCTTTGGTGGCATAATAAATTACTTTTGACATAGATACCGAAAGACCCGCCTTCCATTATAATGAAATAAAGGTTGCTTTTCATAATAATTTTCGAGAAAATAATATGTACCGGGTGTCTTACATTAAGTGAAGTCGTATATATAACATGCAGACTATGCCTTTAACTTTGTACAACTTTATTCATAAATTTACATTAATCCAAATATCATAATGTACATATTATAACATATTGAATTAGTGTAACATATAAAAATAAATACGATATCATAGCTCACTTTTTTATATAATTTTTTAAATATAAAATATATATAAATGTATGGGATCTAATTGAATATGGCGCTTTCTATATTTATCAGTTATATTTTATATTTCATCATTACAAATATAACATCACCACACAACTTACCGACCCCACATGGAAACCTACGCAGAACACAGTGTCATTAAATCCAATGACCTACAGCCAAAAGACAATATAAAAATTGTTACAAAGAACCAATTCCAGAAAAAAAGGGGAAGTATCCCCTGATAGTTATGGCATGATTTCAAAGAGTAAGTCATTGAACCACTTCACAAGATATACCTTACCAGCCTTAATACGGTCACAATGCCTGATATCTGGAAAATATACAGAGTCACATCAATCCTCAAAACAAAATCAGCCAATAACTGGAACTGCGGAACTCAGGTTTATCATTGTCACTGATGCAAAATCAAATTTACAACGAACCCTGTTTTTTCAGAATAATATTAGTCGATATGCAAAAAGCATTCGACTCAGTCGTACACAAATTCATCTTTGAGAAGCTAGAAGAAATCCCATACATCATTTGCTAAATTCCTCGTTCAAATCCTTCTCGCAGATAGGCAACAACAAATGTACTAGAAGCGCGGTCAAATCGATATACCTTTAAGCGTAAAATTCCGTCAGGGGAAGATTTCAGTTTTGTTCTATTTTTACATTAAGTAAATAAAATTAAAAGCATTAAACTATCTTATAATTATTAAAGTACTGTTTCGTGATACTTTTGCTTGGATATTGCATACAATATAATATGCAGTCGATTATTTATAACTATCGATTATCTCACTAATTAGATGGATTATACTTAATAAATGTCAGCTTAGGATATGAATAACTTAATGTGTTTTATGTAATATGATTGCCAATTACATAATTTAATACGTGTTCTAAAGCACTGATATGAAAAGTAAAACTAGAAAGTTCCGCCTATAGCAATATGAGAAGTTAAATAATTTGTAAGACGCATACCTTTGAAGCCCAGTATATAGAATAATTCAACATGTAATAGAGTATTATAATTGGTTGACAGCCTTTTTTAAAAATGAATGTCAGCTATTGATTACTACATACAGCTGTAGCATATATTATATATGTAGTATAATTGTACCATACTTCCATATAATATTGAATCAAGACGCCCATGGATGCTTTCAAACTTCTCCTTGATCATCACATTGCCGAACACATCGTGATTGTAATGTGCACCAACGAGTGTGCCCAGGAATCTAACCTACATTGGCCGACCAATGACGAAGAGGTCGAGAGATTTATCGGTTTGCTCTTCCTGCAAGGAGTAATGAATCAAAAGAGCTTCCCCGTCGAGCAGCTGTGGTCGAAGAAAATGGGCTGTCCTGCGGACAACAGAACAATGGCGCGCGACAGGATGAGGGAGATGAAAACGTTTTTGAGGTTCAACCACAAGCGAGATCGTCGACGTAACCTTCGGCAGGACAAGTTCTGTATGATTTCGGAGAGCCTCAATTGCTTCGTCGACAATTCCCAGCGCTGTCATTGACCAGGCCCTTTCCTCCCCATGGAAGAGCAACACTTCTCTACTAAGACACCCTGCAAGCGGACGCAATAAATGTCAAACAAACCTGTTAAATTTGGAATTTTTTTTAGGTGCTGGCTGACTTGGAGACAAAGTATTGTTTTGCATGCCTTTTCTTGGTTGCGTCGAAACAATAGTCGAATATTTGCTGAGCGCCCACGTCGTGATGAAGCTCGTGGAGCCGCTGTTTGACAAAGGGTACAACGTCGCGACCGACAATTTCTCCACGTACAAAGAAATTGCCCAAGCCTTTCTTGCCATTGCACGATTCTCACTGGTACAATTTGTGCGAATCATCGTAAATAGCCACCACCACCACATCTGGAGCTCTACCAATCAGTTTTCTTGAAATTCGATGACCTCCACCTAATACGATACGAAGCGAAGGTCCAAAAAGTCGTCCATATCTTGTTTACACAGCACCGAGATGTCAATGCTCAATTGGAGGGCAAGAAGAAGCTACTTCGCCGGCGTCAACACCTTCGTTTTTTACAGAACAAAAGGAAGTCGCATCAGCCGTCACCATGTCATCAGTTTTCCAAAGAGCTGCGGCGCGATGATGGAGAAGAGATTCGAGAGCAGGAGCCAGTTTCTCTTCAGCGTCGAGTCACGTGTGGATTCGGTCAAGCTACGTGAAGAAACGAACCCTCAACCTGTGTATCTCGTGCGACAAACCACTTTGTGGACCTTGCCAGGCCATGATTTGTAAGAACTGCGTTAAGTTGATAACATTTTTCACGTTTTGCTTTTTTGACATTATTTTAACCTTTTTTTTCGTGTATTTCTGAACATAATACAAATATCGTTGTTGATACATGTTTATCTTTGTTTTGACTATAATTTAATTCATTAATTATTTGACTTTTAGTACTTTTCATAACGAAATATGCGTATTTAGTAAAATATAACGCTAATAATAAAAAATAAAGAATAAGATATCATGCTGACTGCATCATAAAACAATAATTTAGTAATAAAAACAAGTTTTTTCGATCTAATTAAAACCATCCTCTGACAGGTATTTACGCTTCTAGGAAAACTGTCTCTCATAATTATTTCTTATCAGATATTATTATAAATCATTTGCGCCTACTAAAATGATAATTTGCCAGGAGAGGATTAGATTATAATTAAAAGTTAAACAAGTTAGAGCCATTTTACCAAGCAAAATTGTACCAGAACGGATATCGCGCTTCTAGTGTTAAACATTACATTGGTTATTTCGGCCTCCACAATAAAGACGAGAGGACTTTGCATAAGGGACTATGCTTTGAATTGAAGCCAAAACAGTACACCTTAAAGGGATCTCCAAAAAATTAATCAAGCGGTATATTTCAAATTGTATGTCTTCACTACAGTTGTAATGCACATTACAATATACACGATACGATTAATAAATAAATATAGAGTTGCATAAAAAAAAATTGTTAAGTTACGTTACTAATTTTAAGAGTGACATAATAATGCAAGTATTCAATTTATGTTGACACTTAGAATGTCTTATTTATTGAGATGTGCGATGAAACATCAATAAAACTAATATTTATATTACACGTTTTAAACCATAATCAGCAAAACATAGTATTTATTTTAAATTTCAATCTCAAATGCTAAATTCGAAGGTTTTAACTTTTTCTTACCGATTGTTTCCTGATTTTCTTTCTGATTTGAGTCTTCAACTTCGTCTATTTTTGATTGAGTTTCTGTTTCATTGGATGCTGAAGTACTTGACTGGTTTGCGGTGTTGGATGGAATAAAATCTATGTTTGAAAAGGAAAAAAATTAAACAAGTTGGAATTAAGCAAATGAGTAATTTTAATTCAATTTTTTAAATCGTAAAGATAATATTGGTTTTCATGGTTGTCATGGTTGTCATTAAAATCCATTTGACGTGCTACATGTGGATCATTCTCAAACATATCTAGAATATGGCTGACTGAAGCCGAGTTAGGAGATTGGGAAACAGTATTGTGTTTAGCCAATATAAACTGTCAACGTACATATGTATTTGTATTGTTTTAATCTATACATGTATACAATAGGGCTGAAATATGCTTAGTATATTAATACGTTATATCATTGTCTAACACGTTTGTATGCAACCCTTATTTTTTTCTCAATTACATAAAAAGAAAACATGGATAATATAATGTTTAAATGGTTAAGGTAGAAAGTGCAAATGTTGTAAATTAAATAGAATACTTAAACTGAGTCTTTAATTTGAATCTAAATGTCATTTTTACCAGAAGATGAATTTAACAAATCTGAACTGCACTTTGAACAGCGATTTTTTAAAGATTTCAAGTCACAGAAATATCAAATAAATGAACATATTTTTTTTACATGCTCTTCCATTATAAATAAATATTATGTTTATATTGGTAAATACATATTTTGATACTTAAATTAAATAAGCTTCAATAAAAATTACTCTTTCCTCTTTACAGTATAGTTTATTAAAAAGTCTCGTTCTTACTTCCTTAAGATATCGGTTTTAGAGCTCAAATAAATGATTTTACGTGTTTAGTAGCAAAAGAGGTTATCGCAAATGTTTTAAAAAGTTATTTATTTTACAAATTAAAGTTAATCTATTTAAATTACATTAGACACACACATATAAGTGTTATTTAGACAAAACAAAGTCCGGAAAAAAGAATAGGAAAATCGGAGTCTCTTTTCAGACCGAGCCCACCTACACTATAGTTATATTATAAAATAAAATGCCATTCATATAAACATGCAATAATTTTACTGTCATTTTGCGCGAGTATAAAGTATGTTTTATATAAATTACAAAAAAGTCTAATTTAATATCGTTAATAGCAAAAGCTAATATCTTTTATGATTGAGATTGTACAGGTAATTAAAGTACATTACAGTAAAAGAAGAACACATGTATGTTAGTGAAGGACATAAATCGATCTCAAACATTTGACAAAGGCATGAAAATAGGAAAAAATAGTTTAGATGTGTTCATGATGTATGATAGATATGATAATATTTTGAATTGCAATTTATGACACGAATAGTTTGTTGTACAATGACGACCGAAGACAAACAGTAACTTGTGGTTTAGAGATAATGAATTATTTGATAAATTTGAGTTGTTACTTATATGAATTTGTATAATATGTCAGTACACTTTCTTTAAACATGTATTTAAATATGGATTAATCATAAACAGTTAGACATAGCTTCTAACTTTTCATAGTTAATTCCAGTAGAAAATAGGCTAGCATAATCTGGAAATAATATAATTTCGTTCTGTTCAGCCAGACATACTATGTCATTAATGTATAAAGTAAATAATAGTGGTCCTTAATTTATTTAATTTGTAAAATTGTAATTTATTTTATTTTACTTTTCTGTACATTTATATGTTGTAGGAATCGAATTATGTTTCTATGTGTTAATATATTTTTCCGTGTAATGGATATTTGAAAGTTTACTATGATATTTGAAAGAGATATTTATTCTTCATTTCAAAGAAATATCGGATTTCAGTTATCAGTTCATAATGTTTGCTCTTCTCACTAAAATCCTGAACATGTTATTTGTACATATTATTGCTCTTGAGTCATGGCTGTTCTCTACCTATAAATAATAATATTGGTCTAATTGACTAACTATTGTGTTTTTTTTAACTTCATCTATTGTTCAGTATAACTTTTGTATGGCTTCTTTCTTTCGGTAATATATATATTAGTAAGAATTTAAATTATATTATTTTAGAATTATATAGTTAATAATATTCTAGTATGTTTACTTCATAAAGTGATATAATCATTTAAGCATTTTACTATTTACATTACAAATAACAATTTTTTGTTACAATGCTATAAGCGCAGTGAGTAATTATCAAGTATTTAATATTACTTAGTATTCAATTTATTTTGACACATAGTATGTCTTATTTATTGAGACGTGCAATAAAAAATCAATACAACTAATCATTATGTTTCACGTTTTAAACCATACTCAACAATACATAGTATTTATTTAAAATTTCTCTCTCAAATGCTTTATTCGAATGTTTAAACTTTTTCTTACCGATTGTTTCCTGATTTTCCTTCTGATTTGAGTCTTCAACGTTGTCTAATTTCGATTGTATTTCTGTTTCATTGGATGCTGAAGTACTTGACTGGTTTGCGGTATTCGAAGTATTCGAATCTATGTTTGAAAAAGAAAAAAATTGAAACAAGTTGAAATTAAGCAAATGAGTTATTTAAATATATATTTTAAATTGGTTGTCATGGTTGACATGGTTGTCACTAAAATCCATTTGAAGTGCTACACATGGATCATTCTCAAACATATTTAAATTATTGCTGACTTAAGCTGATTTAGGAGATTGGGAACGAATATTGTTTTTAGCCAAATTAAACTGTCAACTTACATATTTGTTAAAGAACGATATTGGTATAATTGACAAACTATTGTGCTGTTTTTAACTTCATATATAATTCAGTATAACCTTTGTTTAGCTTCTTTCTATTAGGCAATATTATTGGAGTATGTTTACTTCATAAAGTCATGTATTAATGTATGCATTATACTATTTACATTACAACAAACGATTTCTGTTACATTGATATAAGCGCAGTGTGTAATGTATTACTTAAATGTAATTGTGACGTTTCACATAATAGTAAATGAGAAGTATGTAGTTTTGTATTAATTATATTTATGTAGTCCGCATCTGTTAATATTACTTATTCCCACATGAACCGGATATTGTAATAACGGTTGTGTCTGGGAGACAAAATGCCTTTTACCAATTTGATTTCTCCCAATGTACTTTAAGTGTATTAAATTTAATCACTGCTAGCAATAGAGTCTCATGGACAATTGAATATGTTGTAATGGGCGAAAAATATCATAAAAGGTAAAAAAATATGTCTTCATGCATAAGAAATCTCGCAAAATTCGCCTACGGAGGAGGCAAGTTTTTGAATGTAACATGCGACCCCGTCAATACTCTGAGTTGCCAAGGAAATACCATTTCGTCCGATGATATTAGTTACTGTTATTGAGGTTGTACGAAAAGGCCAACAAGATAAAACAAGACGGAATGCTCTTAGGCTACCCGTCGATAGCTATTGGGCAGCTGTGCCTTTTCGAATTATCAGCGACCCGAAAGTGTTCGTTTAACTTGTCCTACTTATGTGTCACATGTTTCAAATATTCATTACAACAATAAATAAATCAAATCAACAGCAACATTGAATGGATATATGCAACTAGAGTACAAAATGATCACGAGACATATTAAATTAGTGTAACATTTTAATTTCGGAACAAAAGAACAGCAAGTCTTTATGTAAAGTACATCAAATCCTTTAAAATGTTAAAATGTATGATATCCACAAGCACTATTCTGGAGAGTTGTGATAACTCACCATGCTCAAGCGTAATTTCATTTTGAGGGACTTTCTGATTTTCGTGTTATTGATGACAAGCTTAAGTTATGAAGAAAAAATTCCGATATTTTAATACTTCTTACGGAGATGTGTGCACTAAAAGTAACCTTATGTTTTGACAAAACTCTTGTCCTAAATAATGCTCACAACGTTTAACTCTTGTCATTTGTCAGATTATTTCTCTTAATTTGCATAGTTATTTCTCTGCATACTATTACTTAGTATTTTAAAAGCATTTTTGTGTGGTTCTTGTTATACGTTTGTTTAATCTCACTCTGTGTTTACCTGTTGTGTTCTAAAGTTGTTTAAAACCTATATTTACATGTCTTAAAAGTTTTATTCTTTTCAATTTAGTCAACTTTAAATTATATAAATTACTCTATTCTTTCCATGGATTAATACTACGTCCCGACCGTTTCGACTGCTATCCTAACTCGCCTACAGCGTCCAACGACTGGAGGCACTGGAAAAAAAAGTTTGACAACTTTCTAGCTTCCCTTAGAGAAAACGCTCCAAACAAACTACACGCGTTAATAAACTTCGTATTTCCTCGCGGCTACGACTTCATAACAGAACTCGAATTCGACAATGCTGTCACCAAGCCAATGAACTGTATGAACTAGCCATGAATTTATGCACGACATGTTTTTATCTACTAGATTACAGAAACATGATAAGACGATAGATAATTATATTCAAATACTTCGCACAATGGCTAGAGATTGTAACTTCCGCACGGTTACTTAGGACGTACATATATACGAGGTTGTACTGGACGCCTTTATCTCCGGAATTAATTGCAATAATATTCGCCAACATCAACTCGAAAATAAAACTTTAAGTCTCGACCAGGCTTTAACTCAAACCCGTTGTCTCGAGATAGCTCAACGTAATTCAGAATGTTTCTCTACTATGCATCCTACTAGTGCTGCTGCCAAATCTACTACTTCGTGGGATGAAAGGGATAATTCAATTAAGGATTATACTATAGAAAAATGTCCTTCCCTCTTCGGCATTGATGCATAATCCAGTTTCTGCTGCCGTAAGTCAAAAATGCTTCTTCTGTGATAGATCAAGACATCTCAGATCGTCTTGTCCAGCTAATCTGCTAATTGTCATAATTGTGGTAAAACTGGTCATTTCTCGAATGACTGCAAAGCTAAGGTCAAAACCTCTGCCTTGTTGGTCACTCCAGCTACTATTAACAACAAAAATCGTGTGCTGATTAAAATCATAATGAACGGCACTGAGATTGTTGGTCTAATTGACAGTGGAAGTCACGAAAGCTATGTTTCCGAAGCTACTTCTTCTCTATTAAAACTGACTACCATTCCTACTCACATTCCTAGTCCACCCTCACAATGACTACTACTCACAACGTATACGTAAACTTAACTATCAATAACTGTAACTATTCTGATTTCAAGTTATTGGTGCTGAAGAATCTGTGTCATGATATCATTCTTGGTCATGACTTTTTATCTCTGCATAAATGTATATCCATCAAATACGGAGGTCAATTGGAACCCCTCGCGATCGGTTCACTCGAGTCCAAGCTCACTGCTCCTACTCTATTCAACCTGCCAAAAGACTCCACTCCAATTGCTACCCCTTCGCGGCGATTCAGTAAGTTAGATAAGGATTTTATGGAATCAGAAATTCATAAACTTCTGGAAGCGGGAATAATAGAAACATGCCGGTCCCTTTGGAGGGCCCAAGTGCTAGTGACGACCAATGAGCGACACAAGTGCCGATTAGTTGTCGACTATTCTCAAACTGTTAATCGATACACCTGCCTAGATGCTTATCCACTACCACATATTGATTCCTTGGTTGAGGATGTGTCGAAATATCATGTCTTTAGTACTGTGGATCTTAAAAGCGCTTATCACCAGGTATCCTTGCAAGAATCTGATAAAGCATTCACTGCCTTCGAAGCTAATGGTGCTTTGTACCAATTTACAAAATTACCATTCGGTGTAACCAACAGTGTATCTGTTTTCCAACGTATTATGGATGACATAATTAAAGAGAATAAGCTCACTGACATTTTTGCTTATCTAGGCAACATCCTGATCTGCGGCAATACTAGTGAAAAACACGACGCTAATCTGAAACGCCTACTCGACGTCTTCAACTCAAAGGGTATTACTCTAAACCCCGACAAAAGTGTTATCGCTGCTAAATCTATTCAATTTCTCGGATATACGATTTCTCACAAAATTCGCCCTTACCCTGAAAGGCTACAATCTCTTCATGATATACCCCTGCCTAATAATAATAAGACACTAAAACGAGTAGTATGACTATTTTCCTACCATTCATGCTGGATTAATCGATTCTCGGACAAAATTCGACTCCTGATAGAACATAGGAGCTTTCCTTTATCTCCAGAAGCACAGTCAGCTTAAAGAAAGAAATTGAAAATTCATGTCTGAGAACCATTGACCCTAATCTTCCACTGATAGTCGAAACAGATGCCTCCGATTTTGTCATCGCAGCAACCCTCAATCAAGGAGGAAGACCAGTGGCCTTTTTCTCTAGATCTTTATCCCAGAATGAGAAAAGATATGCTGCTATTGAAAAAGAAGCTCACTCAATCGTAGAAGCGCTGAGAAAATGGAAACATTATCTGATTCGAAGACATTTCACATTTATTACTGACCACAAGTATGTGGCTTTTATGTTCGATAGTCGACACCATGGTAAAATAAAAAATGATAAAATTACACGTTGGAGAATAGAACTAGCGCCATATAATTATGACATAGTATTCAGACCCGGAAATGATAACAAAGCAGCCGATGCTTTATCCCGCGTCTGCTCGATACTACCCTCTAACGTGGATGGACAACTGAAACAGTTACACGAGGATCTATCACACCCGGAAGTGAAAAAGCTATTTCACTTCGTAAAAGTGGAAAATCTTCCCTACTTCATCGATCAAGTCTGAAAGATAAATAACGACTGTAAAGTCTGCTCCGAATTCAAACCCAGGTTTGCTAAACCACCCAAAGCCCATCTAATAAAGGCTCTCAACCTTTATTCAACCTTTACTCAACCTTTAATATTCAGATTTCTATGACTAAAATTGCTGACTGAGATAAGAAAAATTAATATAGTTATTTTGCTGAAGACGAGTTAAGTATAATTATCTTCTAATAGTTATGATGAGCAATTAAAATATCTATAATAAATAAAGAAACTCACCGACCAACTAATAATTTGATCATATCTGTTATACAACCGTTGACAAGAATTGACAATGAGTAACCTAGAGAAAATAAAGAAATATTGCCTTATAATCTCAAAATATATGGGTAAAAATAATTTTATTTATAGTCATATACATAAATTTATATTAGGTAAATTACCAAGAAATACGCCAGTAATTATATTCTGTCGTTTTACGAGAATAACTAGCACAAACCAGAAGACTGCTCCAATGACAATAAGTAAGATCTGAAAATAATTGAAATAAAAAACAAAATGTATGTTTTGTAAAGCTTTTAACAATATTTTATTATTAAAGATAGATATTTTAAATCTTTGGACTGCCAACAGAAAAAGGGCGATGAATCAAGTGCGATTTAGATAATATCAAGACGATCATTATAATAAATTGCATGAATGAAGTTGTAATGTTTTTGTCTTTTTAAATATAACACACGTATGACTATCACATAATATGTATTATCACATTTATAAGGAAAACGATAGTTTCACTTACGTAAACCATATAAGCGGGTACATAGCTTGCACTGCGTAAATTTTTATAAAGCCACCACTCTTCATCGTGTATTTCTCTCATACGCGGTGACAATCCCTGGAGTATTCTGAAGTTCAGTGTTAACATTACACATTTAGAATGTATATTCATTAAACACAGATTAATTATAAGCAATACTAAAAATTATAAAACAGATACGACAATTTACAAGGTAAAAATATGAAACTTAAAAATGCGGCACACTATGTGTAAATTAACGCACTTTTAACTACATTTTTTGTATTTCAATTCCCATTTAATAATTCCGCTTTTAACTATTTTTATGTTACTAAAAAGTCAAATGATTGACATGGTATTAAAAACCAAATTTATTACATTACAATAAAAATAGGTTTTAGTAAGACAATACTATTCAGTGCATAACATTATATAAATCTTTAAAAATAATAATACATTATAAAATCTTAATAATCTTTTAAAATAAAATACTTTACCCATAAAGTAACAAATACTTGAGTAAAATTATTTTCCAATTAAAATACATGTTCTATTTATAATTGTAACTAAAATGCTTGTGGAGGCTAGCAATTTAAAAACAATACTCCTAAATAATTACATAAAGTTTTACTATCCTGCAGGTATCAAAAATAAATAAGTTTTATTAGTCAATAATAAGTAAAAAAAAATAAGCTGCAAAGAAAATAATGTCTCTATTATAAAATATTATAGTTTGGAGCACAATTTACCAATTTTATATAGAGTTTTTCAATAAAACAGAATTGAAATAGAAATAGTTTTTACAATTTCTTAATAAAATAATCTTGTTTTTAGTGCTACACTACAAGCGCGAACATTCGTTATCATATACTTAATCTTTATACTCATTTAGTCACTCTCACTCGTATGTATTAAAGTACATGCGCATATAGATTTTATACGGGGGTAGATAAAAAAGCTTACAAAAATAGAACAGAGAGAGTTAGACGCGTAAGGAGTTCATTGAAGAGATGACCAGAGCTCATCGTGTGTAATAAACGTAGTTTTATAAAAATCTGCAATGGAAGAAATAATTTGTAATAACAAAATGCTTTCAATGATTAAAATTGTATTAAGAAGGTATCAATTGATACATATTGCATAGAAATTGATTTTAAAACTATAAGTCTATTACATGAGAAGCATATTCCTAGAATGTAAGTGCTGTTTATATCTACGATTTGATGGTAGTTTGTTTTATTTTTTACTCTAAAGTCTAGACTACAATTTTATATCCTGAAGCTACGATATATATATATACACAAAGCTCCTGAAGCAATATATTCAATTATTATTTCTTATGTTGCTTTTTAGAATCTATCTTCATATATTTTTGTGTATTCGTTTGTGTAATATGCACTTACAAAATTATATTTATATATATTAATACTTTATTTACTTAGAAATGGACGGTCGGGTAATTATATTAATTATTATCTTAAACTGCTATATATAAACTATATATATCGAATAGAATAGTATTATTATGTAGAGTTTCATATTTTACTTTCACATATTTAGCCATATAACTACGATAGACTACGATCATAAGTTGTCGTCTTAAACTATAACTGCGTTTTTTAATAGAGTAAGCAGATCCGGAATGTGCATTTTTTACTATACATATAAAAAACTAATCTAGCATTGTTTTATATTTAAAAACTGCTTATTTTATTATTTTTTGTACATTTACATAAGAAGATACAGAAATTTATTCAATTTGAGCGATTCATTTAATGTAGCTGCGAAAGATAAATAATCCTTTAAAGTAAACGTATAGTTTACGTAGTGTTAAGTATAAAAGTATTAAAGTATTAAAGTCATATAAAACGAAAAATAATATTATGTAACGAAATGTTTAAGTAAAGACAGAAATAAAAAAATTAAAATTAAATTAAAAAAATTATTTTATAAACTATATTTAACATTATATTAAAGATATGTAGATATATATGCATAAAATAGAAATAAAACGTAGTATTGTTATAGTTAGATATAAAAGAAAGATAATTATTGAGAAAAGTTTAACTTTATCACAAGAATCATTAGGTGTGAAAACAATAAGAAAGTTTCAAATAGTTAAAGATGATTAATTTAAAAAAAGTTTGCAATGATATCTGTTAGCTACAGGTCAGCAAAATATTTCATGTTAAATACAAAGCTTACGCAGTGAATAAGTCATTTAAAAGAGGAATAAGAAAGACGAGTCATTTAACTATTCAAAATAACGTTTTACATTTGAGAAAAGTGTTATGTATCTACTTATAACTATTATTCTTTGCCTTTAGAAAGGTAATAATAATCGTTACTAAAAATGCTGCATTTTGGGTGAGGTGATCAAAGCTGGTCGGAGGTTTTTTTACCACGACCATGGTCGAAAACTCTCTAGTCTAGTTTTT